>JAGDQP010018360.1:19954-36706 GCA_022664845.1 Lepisma saccharinum | reverse complement strand
ACACATTTTTAGAATCAAATTAATTCAAGAAAGTGAAACTTCAAGGGGAGTGTCAAGCTTCAAACACATTATTAGAATCAAATTCATTTGAGCAAGAGTAAAATCAAGGCAATGTCAAGCTTCAAACACGTTTTAGTATCAAATTAATTTGAGCAAGTGAAAAACCAATCCAATGTCAAGCTTCAAACACATTATTATAATCAAATTAATTCGAGAAACTAAAAAAATAAGGCAATGTCAAGCTTCAAACTCGTTTTCAGTATCAAATTAATTCGAGCAAGTGAAAAATCAAGGCAATGTCAAGCTTTAAACAGGTTTCTAGAATCAAGTAAATGTGACCAAGTGAAAAATCAAGACAACGTCAAGCATCAACGTATTTTCTGAACTGCTTTTACAACAAATCCAAAATCTAAGCTCCTCAAAGGAAATAAAATCAAAGCTGCTCAAATCTCATTTCGTTTAGATATTTTTTAATTATTTCCATGGAAATTCTCAGTTACTTTATCAATCAGTGATTCCAAGATATTATCTTCTTAAGACCATGTTTGTTTACGTTAATTCTTCATTTATTTCGTGGGAGGATCAAACCGAAATTTAATTACTATATGAAAGAGAAGGAATATAATACTGCTTTAAGAAGATGAATATTGTTTTCAAAGGAAAACAGAGAAAAAAACAGAAAGATTATACTTTAAAGAGCTTTTGATGATGTTTTGTCATCTTGTGTTTAAAATTCGGTTGGCGGTTGATGTAAAGCACTTCATTATGTTGCGATTAGTGGTTTCATCTTTTGTGTGTGGAAGTTCTTGCGTTTCTTTGCTACATCCAGGTGTTTTGTACCCTAGTTTTAAGATGATGCTCACAGCAAGGAGGAGGAAAGAGCAGGATGCAGGAGACCGCGCGGGAGATTGAGAGTGGAAGGACACGTGGCAGACGCTTCCCCCCTCGTCCCCCATAACCCCGTCCTCTCCAGTTCAAACCCGCCCCTTTTACTAGGGCAGCCCCGTGCCAGCCGTTCGATCGCTTTTCCCAAGTTATCGACCCTTGGAGGGAATGGAGGGTGGTTGGTAGGTAAGTATTATAGATAGGTAACCATTCACAACGTCTTTTTCAACCATCAACCCCCTATGAAACTCTCTTTCTGATTAGGAAAATATACAATAGAAGTCTACAATGAAATTTATTTATTACGATGGAGGTTAGGAAGAACTATGCAGATGATATAACCTGGACAAATCTTGTACTATTTAACCTCCCTCCATACCCATGTGCACGTGCCTGGATTCAACCTCATGAGGGTCCTACGGTCACGTGAATTAGAGCACGTGTAAAGCGGAATAAAATTGGCTCGCATGTACTGATTTGAGAGGGGGACACATATTGTTAACTCTATAGCTTACGTGGGTTGTGTGTGTTTCCTTATTGTTGAAAACAGTGATATGAATGTCCGTATTAGCTGTTTTGGGGAGGGAGAGAGGGTAAAGATTCACCTGTTGCCTTGCAATAGAACAATGAAGGTATACAATGCGAATTTTAGGTTTATGCGTGCAGATATACTAAATTAAGAACATTGGCTACATTGTTAGTAAACCTAATAAAAAAATGGCCCTGTTTTATTTAATTTCGCTTAGTCCATCTGTCCGTTACGCAGGCTAACGCCTCAATCAAAGCATGCTACAAAGAAACTGATTTCAGATTTAATTTAAGTGACCGAGATTTAACGGTCCGATTTTTTTTCAAAATCTGGTAATGATACAACCTTTCTTCACATGGTATTTCTGCACAATCTGCGCTCAAGTCTGTAGCGTCTTAACAATAGCGGGGTAGGAAGGAACTGACTTCAAATATCAGTTTAGTGACCTCAATTTTCTTGCCCGTTTCCAACCAGGTGACAGTTCTCGTAAGTTATCGTACCTTTTAACACGGAGGTAATTCACTTAATTGAGTGGATTTACCTCTGTTTCTCTTGAATCGTGGTTTCACTTCAAGTACTATATTACTGTACTTCGTAGATGTAAGTAGAAGTTCATTATCGGCATTCGAACTAATATACTTATTTAATTTTAACTCAAAATCTTCTTTGGAAACAACTCAGTGACGTGCTGGTCCGAAATCGAAGACCTGACGCGATTTGTTCTTTGATTTAATCATTTCTCTGTATATCATAATTTTTAACTCAGACAGACAATAATGGTCAATATAACAAAACGAAGAGGTATTAACGAGGTTACATTGACGGGGTTTGAACCCAGGGCCATCTGCTTAGCACGTCAACACGCTGACCGGTCGTTCAGCTAAAATGCAGCGTTTTGCTGACTTCTTTTTTTAACTTTATTTAACAGTTAATTTATACATTTACATTCCCCTTCTTGTAAGTTAAAAACAGAAACATCCATGCTTAGGACGGGATTCGAAGTGTCACAACCCTGGAAATGCAGACCTAACGTCTCAAGTCACACAACTTCTTCAATAGACTATGGAGACACTGCTTTCATGTTTCGAATTGGCGATTTATTGTGACTTAAGTAAGAAATAGCTAATAGAGGAAAGTGTAATGGTGGGGAGACACACCTGGTACTTTGTTAATATTCAAAACCTAAATTCATTTCATCGCACCATCCTGGAATTCGCCACTTGTGCTGAAGTTGGAGTTTCTTTCCACCCCGTGAAATATCTTTCTCCTGGATCCAGAGGTCGCTTCGACCTTAGTCGGGTTTATTTAGGATAGTTACACGAGGAAACTACGATGGAAAGGAACTGGATTATCTACAATAGAGTGATTAGATTTACTATTTTTAAGAGCATTACACTCGTTTAGAGGTGTGAATACTCTACACACTTTTCTATCTGTAAGTACCTCCAATTATACTCTATTATTCATTTCTTAACTTTTAAGGATAATATAAAGCAACGATCTCCAACAAAAGATGGCAGCTACACGATCTCCAACAAAAGATACACTACCTCTGTATATGTCCAATGTATTCATTGTTACACGAAATGTCAATGCTGCTGCTACAAATTCAAGCCTAGAGAGTTCAAACTTTCAGGGAAGAAAGTTCATAACCAATTCAAGAGTATGATTGATGCCGCTTTTAATTTTATTTTTTGTTCATTGTTGAAAGAGCTTCATTGTTATATGTTTCGATATTCACAACAACAATGAAGCGATTTCAACAATGAAGGAAAACGAAAATCAAACATCGGCATCGATCATGGTCTTGAATTGGTTATGAACTTTCTTCCCTGAAAGTTTGAACTCTCTAGGCTTGAATTTGTAGGAGCAGCATTGACATTTCACGATAAGAATACATTAGACATCTACGGAGATAGTGCTGCCATCTTCTGTTGGAGATCGTTGCTTTAGATTATCCTTAACCTATTTTCCTCCTGGATGTCTTGTAATTTTTAAACTCCGAAAACATTATAAATAAAAAATGTATTTGAAAGTTAAATGTTAGCTAATCTAATGTGATGTGCGTACTGGACTTTCAAGTTCATTTTTCACGGCGAAATCGATGTGTCAATATCACCATATATGATAACTTGAACTGCTGTGGCGATTTATCCACTTTTCCTAACGATTTTTGTAGAATGATTTCTGCCTGTGGTGAAAGATTATTAGATGATGATGTAAGCTGGAAGAATGTGAAAGAAATTAAATCAGTAGCTTAAAATTATAGAATCAATTAGCAAAGTCAAAGTAGCTTCGGATTGGAAAATTTATCTCAACTTGAAGAGAGAAGTATATTGAATTATTTATGTATAAAATCTTACGGTTTGTGATTCACGTTAAGTGGTAAATGTCAAGGAATGCCCATTCATTGCACATATCGAAGACAAGGAACCTTTACCGATATAGGTAGTAGGGTGGTCTGAGGCGTTAGGCTAGTGTCTCTGAGGTCCGGGTTCGAATCCCGCCAGGGCATGGGTATTTATGGATTTTAACAAATATTGCATTCATTTAATCGTAACGGGACAAAGTCAAACTTTACTAAAATGGCCCATACAAAATAAATTTTACCAAGTTTATCTTACAAGGAAGGGCTATATGCTCCAGTGGTAGTTATTACCAGAATTCCAACATATTAATGTTTTGTGCATGTGTGCCTTTCTAGTATGCTCTTTTTGTCAACAAATTTCTGGTCACCCTATCTACAACGAAATAAATAAGTACTTCTACTGGTCCTCCTGTGAGATACTTGCACCCAATTCCTTTCAAGCCAAATCAAACTCGGTAATTGGAGTATCAACAGATCGTAAAGTTCTGTACAAGAGCACCAGTCAGCAAAAAGTTTGTCACCTAAGTGTCTGTCCTAGCTTTTGTTGCCGCGTCTGGTTACAAGAGCATAGAGAACCTGATATGAAACTTGAACAAAGAGGTTATTCTGAAACGGAGGCTCCATACGATCATTTCGAAAATAATTTGCCTCTCGAGTCAGAACATGAACTCTCAAGGTGACTGAAACGAAGTACAAGGTAACCAAAAAGGTTTTTTGCCAATCTAGAGCAGTGATAAACAAAGAGCAATATAGTGAACGGCACGTACATTTAGGTTTCGAAGTAAGCTCCGTCAGCATCCAACACTTTTTGTCAACGTTCCTGCAGCTGCTCAGTATCCTGGTGATAAAAGTCGGCGGTCTTCGAGGCAAAGAAATCCGTGAGTGCGTTCCGCAGGTCTCCCTCATTGGCGAAGGATCTCCCACGGAGGTGGTTGTCGATGGAATGAAACAAGTGGTAATCTGTTGACAGAAGGTCCGGTGAATATGGTACATGGCACAGTGTCTCCCAGCCAAGTTGCTGAAGAATCTCTCAGGTCCTCTTTGCCACATGTGACTTGGAATTGTAGTGGAGGACCAGCACATCATCCTTGCGATTCGCCAATGTCGGCTCCTTCTGCCGCAATGCACGGTGCATCCTATGCAACTACTGTGAGTCAGCAGTGATGGGGTGACCGAGTGGAAAGAGCTCGTAATGCACCACTTGGCGACAAGTCCACCATATAGAGAGCATAACCTTTCGTGGGTGTAGAGGTGGTCTTGAGGTGTGAGTAACAGGGTCACGTGGCGACAACCAATGTCTGGTACGCTTGGGAGTGTCATAGAGGACCCACTTTTCGTCAAAGCGATCAAATATGGGTATGTCCAGGTGCCGAATGAGCAAAGACAAACATGCTGTCACTCCTTGTTCCTTGTTGGCTCCCGACAATGTGTGGTGTACCCACCTGCTTAACCTGTATGACTTCCCTTTTCCATGAAGGTGCAGTGTGACTGTTTCAGCGGAAACATGGAACCTTTCTGTAAGTTCATCACACGTTAGACCACTGTGCTCCTCGATGGCTATTTTCAGAACCTCGTCATCCAACACATGTGGTCGTTCACTGCGAGGTTCATCGGCAAGGCTCACATCTCCCGAACGGATTTTTTTTACCAATGCCTAGCTGTTCGTTCATTCACGGTATTCTCACCAAATGCCTGGCATATGCGGCTACTTGATGTGGCAGCTGACAGGCCCAATTTAAAGTAATACAACAAACGAACATGCTGCTTCGATACCTCCATTTCTCTTTTACACTGGACGAGCCATGACTTCTGTGTGTGAGAACCGTGCCTATATTACTGAAGGTCAATGACCAAAGTAACTCCCGAGTGCTTGGCAGGCACGTGCGTCATTTTGTTTTCTCTCTGTGAGCGCATGATTAATAGGACGTCAGAAACGGCAACAGCTCTTTAGTTACCTTGTAGTTTGGAAGAAGCTGAAGATTCTAAATATTGGGAAAGGATAGGGAATTTCCCTGGTGTTGTTCACCTTGTTTGCAAATTAGACCCGGTCCTTTGAGAACTGAAAACTGCGCCAAAAACAAGAAGAAAAGCTAGGACGAAGAAGTTTTATATTTTTCCTTTCGAATAAATCCATAAATAATCATCCTTGCAATTACTGAATAGATGATAGAAAAAACTACTTGCATAGAGGCGAATGAAACGACGATGTACAAGTCTAGAAGTTGATTCGACTCAAGATATCACAACAACTGATAAGTATCTCGTCCGTCTTTGATACGTCTTCTTAGGGAAGATGTTCGACCGACTATTTTCCATTGAGAACATTCAATACTCGTGGCATTGATCTGAGATAACTTGTTAGTCTAGCAATCGCTGGAGGCGCAAACTTAAGAGGAAATTTCAATGGTTTGAGATAATATAATCTAACTCTAATTTAATATTTTATTTTAACATAACTCATATGTATTTAGCTAGTAGCAAAGTTCTGTAAAGAAACGATATAATAAGCTTTTGCGAGACAGAAACCAGATAGTCAAGGTTGAATTCCGATAAAACATAAAACATGGTTAGCATAAAACATTACAACCTCATGAGAAATGCTCTCAGACACGACTCTCACATCAATCAGCATTAATTCTGCAATGTGAACTACATCTGATTACTGACATCGAATCCCTGTGAGACAAGATCATGAGAAGGTCTACAAGACGTGTATCTCGTACCATCAGCTTTTATTCTGCAACGTCAATCATTGTTATTGACTTTGACTCCGTGTGAATTTTCTCACGATTGAAGCTGAATCCATGTAAATCTTCTCACGATCTAAGGTGAGCTGTTATAAATCTTCCCACGACCAGAGATGACTCTGTGAATCTTCTCACGACCTAAGGTGAGCTGTTATAAATCTTCCCACGACCAGAGATGACTCTGTGAATCTTCTCACGACCTAAGGTGAGCTCTTATAAATCTACCTACGACCAGAGATGACTCTGTGAATCTTCTCACGACCAAAAGTGAGCTCTTATAAATCTTCCCATGATCAGAGATGACTCTGTGAATCTTCTCACTATACCGAAGGACTGCAACCTTGCATTATTACTGCAAGACAAACAAAATCCAGTTATCTACGCCAATGTCATGTGAACAATACGTTTCGCACGCCCATGAATAGTGATGTCTTTGCAATTCCCGCAACCTCAAGAAAACTCGTACCAAGACTGAAGATTGGCACTTTTTACGCAAGTCAACCAAGCTCGAGTTACACAGACTAACATTTCATGAGAACTCGAGACTTTTCACGAGTACACGAATAGCGATGAATTGCAAAATCCCACGATCACAGACGCTTGACATCAGATAACACCAGACGCTAGTCTAAGCTTTCCGAGAATTCTAGAAACTGCACCGAGTGGCAGATTCCAATGAATGAAGGTGATAGAAGAAGAAACCCTTGAGATGTGTGAGGCAATCCACGCATCTCATATTACAAGCGTAACTCCAAACTTTTATCATAAGTACCAAGATTTTGAGACAATTCGTACCCGTAGTTCTCTTTATAGGTGACGCCCCTTGTTGTTTAGTTACATAAGGTTCACTGGACTACAAAGAATACATAGAATCAAGAATGTCATTTGTAGGTAGAGCAGGACAGGAAATAGAGCCAATAAACTCCTTGCCCTCTTGCGGCCATAACTCATACTAGATATATTTGGGTAATCTAATATTTTGGTATTATACTATACTCAATGTGACCTTTCAATTGATGCGCAATATGTGGGGGTTGGGTGGTGTTACTTCCCTGATTCTTGTTAGTGAAATTCTAGTACAATACAGTTCGCTTCAATGGATGAGAAATATCAAAGGCAGTGTTTGGAAGTGATACATCAGTTACATTTGTACACAGCAATCTTCAGACTCAGAATATCTGATTCTATACCAGTGCCTGTTCTCGGTTCTAACTCGAGTGGTGCTAACCATCCAACTTTCCACACTTGAAATCAGGATATCTCCAACATCAACCTGTCAACTTAGGTGAATGAATACCGGTCGGTATGTTTTCTATCAGCGTCTTTTGCGATAGCATTTTAAATTCCTCTGCTAATATTTAGATTTTCCACATGATTCAACACAAACTTGACACAAGTTTACTTGCTACTCGTCCCCCCCACAGTTGCATTAATAATACCACATTAAAAATAAGCTCGCGAAACGTGTACGATTTCAGTCACAACCGTAATGTCATCACAAAAAAAAAAAAAAAAAAAAGGATTAAAAAACGCACTTTCTTAAGATGCACTAAAAAGTAAAAAATAATAAATTGAATTAATCTTATGAATCGGAAAATAAAAGCGTGGGTGCGCTTAGATATTATGATAAGGTAAGCAAGAGCACCCACGCTTTTATTTTTCGATTCATAAGATTAATTCAATTTATTATTATTTTCTACTTTTTAGTCCATCTTTAAAAAGCGTGTTTTTTAAAAAATCGTTTTTTAATTAATTTCTTTTTATATGATAGACTAGTGTACCCGTGCTGCTCCGCAGCATTTTAAAATAAGGGAATTGGATAGATAAAAAGAGAGGTAATGAAGTATTAGAAAAGAAGAATGTTGTAAAATAAAGGACAAACACAGAAGAGAAAATAATATCATAAATCAGTAATTATTATAGAACAAAACATATAAAATACTCTTTAAATTTACAAAACTTTTTTCCAGACAACGTTAGCAGTGCGTCGATCTATTGGTTTTAGTTCAATTTTTACATCCTCAAAAGATCTAGCACACGATAGTGTTACATACAACAGGCAATGACTGAACAGAGTTTCAGCCAAATATATGCTTACAATATTGAGGGTGAGGGCTAGCTCTGGGGTCTTATTTATTGTCATACAGAATGCAAATTGAATTGTAAACTGTATTGTTTTGGAAGAAAATGGAAAAGTAGAGTCAGATGGCGATAAATGAAAGCGAGCAAGAAGTACTCTTTAGTCAACATTAACGTCAGTTGTAATTTGTAGATCTAAGAAGTTGGCACATATTTTGTGAAGAATTAATCTTGTGCCATTATGTAAGCCTTGTTCTTCGTTAAGTTCCTCGACAACATCGTCATATATCCTCCTTCTTTCAGTTCTAGAATATATGGTGATAAGCAGCTCATGTCTAAACTGTCCAAAAGTTCAGCGGGTATTGTAGAATTTCAGTTTCATCTTCAGTAACTAAATAATTTACCCTGAAGTAGGATTTTGATCTCAAAACTTTTGAATTTAGCGTGTTAAACTACTGACCCAGAGAAACTGGAAATAGCTCAGACAATGTAATATCCTTTCCGTAAGTGTTAGTGATGATATTAGTGTCTGAGAAGATACAGGCTGGCAAATCAATAGAATATGACTTCCTAGAATACAATGACGGATACCAATCTTTTATATAAAAAATTAATCAATGAAAGTTCTTCTGGGTTAGCTCCCACATTTTTACCTACTAATGGAGAAAAGATTTTGAAACTATTTTAAATATAGATAAGCAAAGGAAACTTGACGTTCCTTGAAAACGGTCAGAAAATATATTTGCAACATTCGGGATCGAACCGAGTACCTTTGCCACCGAAATCCAAAACGTTACCGAATAGAACCAGTTCAAAGAGAGCGGGGTCCGAGCGCTCTTTATACGATAGTTCACGAAAGGATTAACAGAGCGCACTCGACTATTGTGTGCGCGGCTCCGCAAGAACATCTAGAAGGAGAGGGAAGCGAATGGTTCGTAACATGTCTAGGTTTTTTAATTTTATTTATGACCTTAAAGCATCTAAGGCTCCGGCCGGTTTGGAGAGGGAAAGGAAAGCGGGAAGGTGTCGGTCAGGGCCTAATTTCAAAGTACCATTCCGGAATTAGCCTGGTGTGACAGGAAAACCCCTGGAGAAACCTCAGTCAGAATAGTTGGCTGCTGAAACTCTACCCAAGGCCTCCCGAATGCTAAGCCAAGGCCTCGGGCTCGAGAGCCACGGCCGCTTGATAACATATCGTGTGTAAATACGAAAATTGAAAAATAAACATCCATGAACATCGGTTCAGTAGAAACGGCTGGGCGACTGGACAAAGCTTCTGCAGAAAAGATTCTCATAAGAAATACATCGGGAGGAAAATGAGATTTTGTTTTATTCAAAGTTGATGAAGAGGAGAAGAATGCGAATGCTTCATTACATATCTAGGCGTAATTAGGAACATTTTAGAAAAGAAAAATCACTCAAATCGGTCCAGTGAAAGCCGCTGGGCGACTGGACAAAGTTTTTACGAAACTATTTCAAATATATTTTAATGTTTTCAAACATTTTCCGACAATTTTTGAATTTTTCAAAAATTTTGTTTTCTTGAAAATGTTCCTCAAAATCCGACATTTTTGGATATTTTTTTTAATGAAAATCTTGTGTTTTTGAATATGTTTCCGAAGATCCGGCATTGATGGATTTTTTGAAAATTTAGTTTTGAAAATTATCCCGAAAATTCATAGCAAGTGGACCTGGTTATCTTAATAAATCTTTATCATACTTTTTCATTTTCCAACACTCCATGAAACACCTTCCATCATTTAAGCACAGAACCATTCCAGGATTTTCTTCAATCACAGCAGGCACGGGATGGCACCGTCATTATAGCCCCTGCCCGACATCTTCCAACACCCTTTCCCCTCCCATTCCTAAAGGCGCCTTAGATGCCTAAAGGCTGTAAATAAAATTCAGAAATGAAGATAGCTGTGTAAGATTTCATTTTACTTTTTACAGTGACATTTATAGCATTTTACTTTTCTCACTAGTGCTTTCATGGCCCATCCAATTTTTTTTTACATATGAAAATAGATTTAATGAGCTTTCAAAGAAAAAAATACTGCATTCCTAAAGCTAAAATACCCGCCCGTTGGTGCGGGGTGAATAAAATATGTTGGAAACATTCATTGGGACAGTTAGCAATACTCGCTTACACGTGGTGGGATGCGTGCTTAACTTGGTAAGTTTTGGGGCCTGCCCCCCTTTATCGTAACCATAATCTCTGGGTGTCTGCGCTTCCATGGAGCAATTATGCTGTATCTGTTACAACAACCACCACCACCACCACCACCACTACTACTAATACTACTACTGCTGCTGCTGCTACTACTAATGCTAATATTCCTACAACAACAACAACTACTACTACTACTACCAATACAACTACCGCTACTACTACTAATAATAATACTCCTGCCAAATACTATTATAATGATTTAAAACATTGAACCTACATATTTTTATTTACAACAATCCACATTTAAATTTAAATATTTATTTCCCGCCCACTCACTGGTGCCGGGTGAATAAAATATGTTGGCAACAGTCATTGGTGTGTCACCAATAATCGATTCCCCGTGGCGAGTTGCCCTAACTTCGGGGGTTTTGGAAGCTGCGTCAACTTTATCGTAACCATACTCTCCGAGGGACTGCGCATCCATGATAAAGATCTGCCTCCATACCGCCCGGGGCCTGCGACCCCCATAGAGGAGTTCTGATAAATTTATTGTAGTCTACTCGTGATGGTACACCTTCATACCAAATTTCGTTTCTCTAGTTTCAGTGGTTTCGAAAACGCCTTTCTGAGCGGCCATTTTGGATTAACACTTCTTCTTCAGTTGAGAGTTGATGGAGAGGAATGCAATTTATTGATGGCTAATCTACGTGTTAATCCGGATAATTTAAAAAAAGAGTGATCAAAATCGGTCCAGTAGAACGGACGGATGGACTGGACAAAGTTTGTGAGAAATATGATAAATATTCCCCATAAGGAATACATAGGAGAGAACACCCAAACACTTCTCCCTCAGTTCAAGCTTGACAGAGAGGAATCCGGTTTATTGATGGCTCATCTATGTGTTAAGCCGGATATTTTAAAAAAATATTGATCAAAATTGGTCCAGTGTAAAGGCCGGACGGACTAGCCAAAGCTTTAGATAGATAGATAGATAGATAGATAGATAGATAGATAGATAGATAGATAGATGAATATTAAACTCCCTGCTAGATAGGCAACCCAAACTTCACAAAATATATGCGGCGTTGCGGGTATTTAAGGATAATTTCCAATTATTTTATTTATTAATTAATTACAGTTAACTGGATTATTCTGTCGTATATCTAATGATTGGATATTGTATTGTTATCGGAAGCAAGTAAGTTTACAAAATTTCAAAGAAATCGGATGATGGGAAGTGAGTTAAACATCAATTACAAGATTTCTACCAAAGATGATTACAGAGCAAGTTAATATAAAGCATGTAAAAATTAACTGCATCTTCCATTGTTGGGAAAGTTCTGTTTTCCCTCGCTAACAAATCACCAATTTTAAATTTCAAAGTCCCACGAGAAAGCAGACGTTTGGAGTAAAAAGAAATCGCTGGAGAAAGAGGAAGGGAAACACGTCTGTGGTCTTAATTGCGAAACTCTGTGGCCCAGGAAATATGATGCCCTCGTTGAAATAATAAACCCCAAATGGAACCATTAAATTCGCCTTCTTAAAGTTCTACACTACATTCGATACGAGCTCAGCACTGATGCAAAAGCTTCTCCTAGCTTCTAGAAATGATGGTGTTCATTCAGACACGATAGCGACACATTTCTTGTTTCTCAGGATGTTTCAGATTTTAACACCTGCAACGCTGTGCTTCATAATATATGTAAAAATAAAATGTTTTTGGAACATAATTTGAATAGATTTAGTTCAAAGACTACGACCAAATATCATGACCAAAGCACTTTAAAGTCAACTGTTTAAAATTGATTATTATAATACCTGCCTTGTTATGGATGTCGTCGTGAATATTGTGTAAAATAAATAACAAAAGGAATTTGTTAAGTAGTTTCGAATGGAATTCATATGTATTTATCAGAATCGTCTTCTATATATTTTAAAGATGAGTTGAAGACGTTAATACAGAAATAATATGGATTGGAAGACATCTGTTTGAATGAAAAAGGTATGAAGTTCATTTGAAGGACGAAACTAGATCCCAACAACGAATGATACAATAAACACTAATTACATAATAAGTGATGATTCCGTGTAATTGAATAGTTTCATCTATGAAAAGATTTGAACTGTTACGGAATCTAAATATAAAAATGGGATTTACTTTAGCTGTTACAATCGACCCTGTAACTTAGTAAAGAAACCCATTTCTTTGATTTGTCGTTCTTTCTGTTCTAAACCAGGAAAATCGATAATATCACTTTAGACCCGGGAATTGACTTCCTTAATGCAGTCAAAAGCTGAGAAAATAAAACTTTCGAGAGTATTCTAAAATCAGTTCGGAACCGAAGCGTCCAAAACAATCATCCAAAATGCGACATATTTTTTTTTTTCGGAAAACAAGCTTCAGAATGTAAATAATGTAAGTTTTAGTGAAATTGCGAAATCGAAACCAGAAGCAATAAAACGAAGAAGCAAGTCATGCTCATGGAGACGGTATTGGATGAAAACAATGAGATATCTGGCTTACGAAGTTCCATGTAGAAGTGTTTCGGACGGATTGAGCACGGACCTGAGTGACCGATTTGCTGCTAGCGATAAGATACGCACTGATTTGCTCCCAGAAATATAATCGGATGATCATTAAACGTAAGCGTGAATTTTCCTGGAAGGAAAAATTGCGGTCGAAAACTATGTGATCCAAGAAGAATTAACATGCTTCGCTAGAACTTACATAATCTCGAAATCTTGTTGGAAAGAATTTTCAGTCTGGAGTAGTGGATTACGAAGGTCCCGAGTTTGACGGTGAAGAAGCTTTCAGTAGTGATGACGACATTGAAACGCAAACTGAAGAGCCTATGGCAGCTGGCAATCGAAACTAGAGGAACTGTAACGAATGTATTGGTTGCGCTCTTCTCGTTCGTCACATATGCAACTCTCATGCGTCAGCGTACAGGAACCTGTATCATACATACAAGAATGCGATTTCTCATTCTCGTAGCCAGGTTCCCTGTGAACACTGTTTAACCAAGCTAAAGGTTATTAAATCTCGTATTCGTTCAAACATGGACCAAAACATTATTGAAGCTCTAATGCATGAAAAAAATCACCTATCTACGAATATTGATGGACGTCATGGACAGATTTGCTCGTAAAAGTTAAGAACTTATTAGGTTTCTAATTCTTTAAAATTTAAAGAATCATAATTTTTGAAAAAGTACGCTTTTAATTCAACATAACACGGTACGATACTCAGTTCTTAGTACAGTATTTAAGTTCGAAATAATTACACTGTTTTCACCGTAAATATTACATTATAAAATAGAAACATTATGAAAGAAACATAAATCACGTCGCCTATAAAATAGAATTCATTCATTTTTAACTTTTGGTGGCTGGATGATCCATGTTGGAGAATTGCAAAATTCAAATATGAGTCGCGACCAGACACCAGACCTAATTCTAGGGTTCCAGCCCGCCACTGATTATACTACACCGTGATTGAGACAACTACAATAAAAAAAATGACAGCAATGATTTCAGGCTGTATATTCATTATTAGTAATGTTCTAAGTACCTAGTTAAATGTAAATTCTTACTATGAACCCTTCTCATTCGCACAATTCTGGATTTAAACCTTTGAAAACATCCAGCATCAGCAGAAAGGATATAATTCGAGTTTTTGGCAAATATGAAATGTCAAAACCTAGCACTGCGTAAATAATACGACCGTCTACTCGGAGTTTGCTTCACATATACATGTATCCCACATAGCGATGTTGAGCTGACTCAAAAATGAATCAAGCTTACTTAGACAAGCGGTACAACTTGATGCAAGCTTACCAAGTCAAGCCAAGAAAGTTTAAACATGATTGAATGAAGTAGTCTAGTTTACAAGAATCAAGATTGGAATAGCCTTAACAGGGCAGGAAACAAAAATATAATATACTTCTTTTGTTAAAAAAATAAATTAAAAAATGTTGCCCTGGGTGGGAATTGAACCGAGGTTCACTGACACACCAATCCGATGCTGCAGTCACCAGCCCACGGAATCACGCCGTAGCTCGATTTCCAAGCACTATTTATTCTTAAGAGACGTAAGAGACGCCTGTAGTTAAAAGGTAGGAGTTGGCGAAGATTAGCCTACGGCGAAACAGTAACCGCACGTGATGGGACTTCCGCGCACTGAGACGATAGCAAAACTGCAAACGAAACAAAATTAAAATAAATAACACGTTTGACAAGCTTCGTCGCATAATTGCTTGTTCAAACAACCTTGAATTAGATTATTTATAACAACCAATCAACTCACGTTGTTTCAACAAGGTCGTTTCAGGTTTGTCTAGTAAGTTCAATACGATATCAAGTTTGACATGTTCAAAGCAAGTGACTGACAATCTTGTTGCAAGTTGACATGCTATCTTGGTTTTATATAAACGGTTACTTTCCATTTGAGTAGCCCTTATATATTGAAAGCAGGCTTTAATATAAGGTAAGGTAAAATAAAAAATAAAAGGATTTTTTTTTTAATAAATAGTTCCGCACATGGATGTAACATTCGGGTAGTAACAGTGACTTACAGATTAAGATCAAAGTTTTTGTGTTGAACATATGAAAAAAATACTAACGAAGTTTTTCTTATTGTCCTGAGAGAATCAAAGAGAATATCACATTTAAATTGTTGAATAGATTTGATTATGTTATGGAAAAATATCTGTCAACCTTAGTTGTTTGCATACAATAAATATGTAAATGCGTATTATTGCTTCAATTCCTTTGCGCAGAGACTAGAATGGTTGGTGATATGGAATGTTTCTAAATATAACCTACCGTATACACAACCTAATATGTAGCAGAATAACCCACACTAACTTAATATCGTCATCTTATCATAAGTAGTGTTCAGAACTTGATGAAAGGTCATCCTTTTCCTGAAGGTTTGGGAACGATGCAGACCATAACCAAAACTTATTTCACATTAAACTGAAGCACAAAACGTGAATTTTATTTTACATTATTTTGAATTTTTTTGTCGTTTACGGTTTATTGTTTTTTTTTCTCGTTTTTAAGCCATACTTTTTTTGTCATTTTAAAACAATTTACTCTTATTTGCAACGTTTTTTCTTGCATATATGTTTCACACATACAAATATACAAGAAACAAAACAGAAGCGAATCCTTAGGATTGTAATACTGATACTGGAACAAATAGGTGCTAGGTGTTAGGTCAAGCCACTGAAGAGGTAAATGAGATTTGGTTCTAGCTAAAAGCTAAACAAAAAGTTGTCTCTCTGTGTTGAAATGGTATTTTTTTCTCCATAAATATTTGGAAATGATTGATGAACTGATCGCAAAGAAGTCGAGTGAAGTCCAAAAATCTTTGATAATTTTTTCGTGGTAAAATCCGTTCTGGATAACTTCAATAGAGATGCTGGAACTGCAAATCGTAATGTTGCAAGATTTCATGGGTAAGTCAGATTTGAAAGGATGTCTGGTTTTATATTAGAAGCAACTTTTCTATATTGGCAATTACAATATCTTGGCTGGAAGAACGTGGTAAAGGCATGCCCTCAGTTGTAGGTAAAATAAGGAAGTGTCGAGGAACATCTGCAGCTATGTGGAAGACATTTTGGACAATTTGCAACCAAACTATGCGGGTCGAAAGTATTTTACAAAGAGACATTTCAATTTGGTGGTTACGAGAATTAATTTTCGCCTGGAGTCCTCGTTCACCTTAACTACGTCCCCTCAAGATCTGTAGATGTAGAGAAGAATTTCTATATATTGAAATGCTGACAATCGACTATACTTTTCATTTGAAAATTTACGTTTCAGTCCTAAATTTGAGTCAATTTGTTCCTCATTAGGAAAGGTCCTTACATTAGATAAGCCAGGAAAATGTTCATTATTCATAAGACCAGTTAACCTAAAATAATAATAATAATAATAATAATAATAATAATAATAATAATAATAA
>JAGDQP010018360.1:0-19944 GCA_022664845.1 Lepisma saccharinum | reverse complement strand
TAATAATAATAATAATAATAATAATAATAATAATAATAATAATAATAGTTGTTTTTCTTAAATAATATATTCACATGATCACAAATGAAAAAGATTTTTATCGGTCATTTTTTGAAATTTTTGGGTCTTTTTTTTTAACATTTGAAAGGTGATTTTGTAGGTCATTTTTAGGTTGTTTGTTTTAGGTCATCAAGTTCCAAGTCCTTATAAGTAATCGCGGAAGTTTATACGATTGAGAATGCATTAAAAATTTTATCATTGTGTGTTACAAACGGTTCTTAGTTTTGAAATTTTATTTTCTGTTAACGTGCTATACATCATCGTTAACACTTTCACAGTCTGAGGTGTCAAGTCGCTTAGTGAGTACTTTTTCGTGGGTGGGGGAGATGTGAATGATGGCGGCATTTGCCTGAGTAAGAATGGCCCGCAGCTTGTCTTCATGTTTTCTCAGTGCTGGATTCAGCGTTGAAATTTTCGTTTTATACATTTGTTTAAAATGGTGTACATCCAAGTTCAAAGAAAATCGCCGATGAGAAAGTTTATAAAAGTCAGATATGGCAACACTGACCAAATATTCAGTGCAAATTTTAAAATCAATATTTCGTTCGTTAAGAGGCTAAATAGCTCTGTCAGTGTTGCCAAATTCTTCAAAAAAATTTGACTGAAAAATTCCCCGTCGATCGTCTTGTATGTAGCTCGCGCAAGGTTAACTTTACTGTCTGTCCAGCTAGTAGAATTTATCAAACAACTTCCAGACTATCTTTGCTAGCTCACCATATACTTTCATATTATGAGAGTATCCCATTGGTCGGAAAGTCTGCCGACCCCTCTATTAGAGTGTACTTCAAATTAGGGGTGTTCAAATTTGAAATTGAATATCGAAATTCGATCCGATATATTAAGATACATCGAAATATCGAACTGAACATCGAACCAAAATATCAAACCGAAATATAAAACTACACGGAGAAATAATTTCAGTTGCAGGCAGTCAAATGTTCAGTTCCAGATGAACCTGCTGAACGTTCGGCCATGGCAGCTTGAACGTATTTAGTTAAAGGTATTTAGTGAACGGAACAATACGTTCAGTAAGCAGTGTACCAGACGTTATAGTGCCTGTTACTGGACGCATATAGTAAAACAGTATTGACGAGCGAAAAAATATAGGCCTGGACTGGGGTACGAACTCACGACCTTGAGATTTACTTGTTCACCTTGTTATCCAACCCTTTACCCTGTTTCACCCTTTCTTCTGTTGAACGTAGGACAATTTACTAGTCCTTTTATGTTCCGAAAACAGTTTCTGTGGTAAAGACTTTAATTATTCGAAAGGTGCAAATGTTATTAATTGATCCTGTGTTAGAATAGAGCTATGAAGAAGACTGATTCGTGATTTGACAGAAGTGAGACATCTCAAGAGTATCATAATGACGTTTACTTTACTGTTCAGGTCGACGACATTTCTCAAACAAACAGGCTGCCAATTTCCAAGACATTCAGTGAATATACTTTCCACTGGATGTATGGCTGCAGCAACTATGTTATGACCACCCAGTTACGTTCTCCTCATTACGCATTTGGTGCCTGTTACTGTTAATGTTTAGTAACAGGTTGCATAATACATAGTAACTGGCATCAGCCATGTTTTGTTGGGAGTTCAACCAAACATCGTTCAGTTCTTGGTACTATATTGTTCAGTATCTGTTACTCTAGGTTTAGTTGCGTGAAGTAGAACCCCTTTTTAGTTATAGTGCCTGGTACTGGATGCATATACGTAGTAAAACCGTATGGCGCGAAGGTGCTTACCAAACAATCTGGCTGCAGGTACCATATGCTCAGTTGCCATAGCCATACGTTCGGCAGGTTCGTCTGGAACTGAAAGTTCAGTGACTTTCTTTCTCCGTGTAAAATATCGAACCGAAATATCGATATATCGAAAATCAACAAGTTCTAATATCAAATTTTCGATATTTTTTTAAAATATCGATTCGATATATGGAAATTTGGAACATCTCTATTTCAAACGAAAGTATTATTTTTTAAAAAATCACATAAACTACCTGTGTTCATCTTTTTTCCTTTTAGGAAATTACGCAACAGGTGCTTCTTAGGTTTTCAGAACGTTAACCAATTTCCCGTTTTGTCTAAGAATCTTCTGGAATAAAGCTTTCCTAGTGACTCAATTCACTAGAAACTGGCACGTAAACGGCTGATTTAAGCAATATTCTATCCCAATTATGAAATAGGGTCACTCCCTTTGTTTTGTTTATCTCTCTCTCTCCAAAGATTCTGGGACAGCATAACTTAGTTACATCATAAGAGAGAGGAAAATTGAGTTAAATTTTATTACAATTTTGTAT
The DNA here is from genome assembly GCA_022664845.1 of Lepisma saccharinum. Lineage (NCBI taxonomy): Eukaryota > Metazoa > Arthropoda > Insecta > Zygentoma > Lepismatidae > Lepisma > Lepisma saccharinum. Next base: position 17,584 of record JAGDQP010018360.1, on the reverse strand, counting down.
CCCGCTGAGACGTCACTGATTTCGTTTAAAGAGAAGAGTTTCACAAGAGCGCTCTCTCTCTCTCTCTCTCTCTCTCTCTCGCTCGCTCGCTGTCTCTTAGTGTATGTGTATGTGGTTGACCCACTAACAAGTCCAGACTTCCCTGCTTTCATGAACAGGTGTTTACAGTTCATTCTGACTTTTTTTTTAAAGGAAGAAAAGATGTTTAATTCACAATAGCACTGACACAAACTAACAGCTGTAAGTGAAAAATGTCTTTAACCTAGCCTTAATTGATACGCACTAATGAAATACTATTACTGACAAGCTACATTGGAGTTAAATAATAGATTGAGAAAATGAATCTTGGAACAATTTACAAATATATTTACTGATTTCCATGGTATTTCAAAGTACTGATGAAACAAAATAATTTAGATTCTTAAGTGTGTACAGTCAAAGTCAATCCACTGTTTGTTTTCATCGGTAAGAGAAAAAAAATTGAAACACAAATGTTTCGATAAATTTCTGACTTTTTCTTTCGTATTCTTGGAAAACGTAAGATGGCTCTTGTCCGTAACTTTGGTGGAAACTTCTAATCCACTAGTTTACCTGCCCCTTTTTTGTTTTACGAAATGAAAATTTTTTAACCGCGTTTCATACGACATAAACTTCAAAAGTTGCTTTTGTCGCTTAACAAGTTCTAGCTTGCACCAACAGAAGTGTTCAATATATTTCGCGGCCTTAGTTTGACAGAATTCTAACTAGATGCACGTACGTACCTTTCGAGAAACATCCGTTGAAAGTTTGGATCTGCTTTCATGTGAACATTACTAAAGGTATCTTCTTTACATACAGCTCACTTTGCTATCTCCGTTATGTGACACCAGATGGCATTCATACTTACAGGTTTTACAAGCCTTTTTTTTATGTCATTATCTCAATTTGGACACTTCTGTGAGTTAGCACCTTGTCAAACCAGACCCACTATTCACAAGTGTATACAGTATTTATATCTGAACTACCTACTTTTGCATATGCAAATTTCTTTCATGGCAATGTTTATATTCGGAGATTTATTTCACTCTTGCACAATGGACAAAACAACTAGCGGTGTCTGTGCACAATAATTCATTGCATTACCTTACAAGCATTTTAATTTGCTCATTATTTTTTTTTTCAGTTTTGCTTTTCTGTAGTGACTCAGAAATGTTCAATAAAGTCAATATTCATACGCGCAAGGTAAAAACAAAAAGCTTCGAACCCCATCAGCAGATCATTTATTTATTGACAATGCGTTTTTAATAGTGAAAAAAAGAAAAACAATGGAGGAGTTAATACAAGTTCCTATTGTTTCAACTCATTGTCTATTTTAAACCTATGCGACACCTAATTTGGAATTTGCTTTTTATCTTCTTTTCGTTTTCAATCGTGTTTGGCTGGTAGCATTTTTTTTTTTTACAAAATCGTTCGCCCATTTACAAGCATCATTTTCATTCTTATCACTTCCGCACGAAATCCCGCAAATTCTCCTCTCAGCGAACCGGGATACAATTCCCAGTAACAATAAGTATTCTCTGATTTAAACGCAGTGAGAATTTGACGACTGTTCCTGGAAATCAGGATTTTGCCCTGGCTTTCTCTGAATTCAGCAACTCGTGCACTCTCTCTTTCTCTCTCTCTCTCTCTTCTCTCCCTCCCTCTATTCGCCGTGCTCAGGATTCACTCTGTGCTTATTGACATCCGCCTCGGTTGACAGGAATTTGAAGGATGATCTGAAGTGCATGCCGATTTTGTTTTTCATTTTTGTTTTTATTCATTGTTGAAATCGCTTGATTGTTGTAAATATCCAAATCTTTGACAGTGAACAAAGGCCCGGATAGAACTCTTGAAATGGTTATGAACTTTCTTCTCTGAAAGTTTCAACCTTCTAGGCTTGAATTTGTGGGGTGCTGTCATCTAGTTTTAAAGATGGTTGCTTTACACTAACTTTAACGTACAAAATATAATTTCTTGGAAAAAGAAAAAAAATTTAAAATACTACTTTGAAACAATGAAGAAATAAATTTTAATTAATCTTCAAAGTTTTTCTTTTACACTTCTTAAAATGTTGTTTTACTTAGAATGGATTGCAATGAATGTTTTATAAGTATACCTTTCTCTTAGAAAAAAGAAATTTAAATATACAGGGTGTTAAAAAAATATTATTGTGAATTGGTGGATGAATTCTTCAGACAGAAACAAGTGTTCACTTGAAGAAATATAAAACCTCTAGAGGTAGGTTTTGATCTAGAGGACCCGAAATGACGTAATACGATATAGAATAATAATTTATTCATCTATGTAGTACATACAGGTCGTGACCTGCGATACATGAGACTCATCAATGTCTCTATACATGAGACATGATGTTATTTAATTTTGAAATTCAGTACACAATGACGCAACATGTGAAACCTTCGCAAAGCGCGATTTGGAACCGTACCTAAAACTTGGATTTTAGCAAAGCGTACGATTCAACATTGCAGCTTATACTACAATATCTATACTTGTCTCCTGTACGATGTCAAATTCTTGATTATAAAATTCTTATCTGGGGGAATCCCTTTTTATTCTGCAATCCTGCCAATCATAAACTTCTCTAATGTTTTTGAGCCAAAATAGTCTTTGTGTACAATTTCGATTATGATTTGTTAAACCCACACTTTCTGCTGCATTATTACGTCACGATGCTATGTTACATTTGGGTGTCTTTAGCCATGAAAGTATGCACTGCATTTCTTCAAGTGAACTTCTTTTCTTGTCTCTATCTGAGGGAGTTCATTCTCAAATTCAAGAGCATATATTTTTTAATGGTTTGTATGAAATATACAAACTGAAATGCCAATATATTAGAGACAATTGATTTAAGACAAGTCCTTTCCTGGTTTCTCTTTGTTTCTTTCTCTACTTGTTTTCATGGTAATAACGCTTTTTGAAGGTTGATTTAAACTTCAGGGTTGCCAGATTTTGTTAACGAAAATACGGGGCGTGATTTGATACTGAGAGCAGAGGGGACGTTTAACAGTCATTTTAAATTCCCAAGAAAAGTGTCAGAATTCAAAAAGGAATAATTTTACAGGAGGAGGGAACTTCAGAAGTTATATACAGTGATTCCGCCAGGGGTGATGTCACCCCGATATCCTCGAAATGACCCCCAACTTTAAGATTGGTACAGTACAGTTAAAAATCGATAAAAACCGTGCAAAACTCCACCTACACCCTCCTAATACTGACTTTACGTCCCCAAACTGAAAATCCTGGCGGAATCCCTTGTTATATACGAGGTCCGTCAAACACTTATGCTATTTACCGGCCATCGATGTAGATAGACCTGTGACGTTTGTCAAAGAAGAAGAATGGTTCTCTACTGTTTTTGAGCCAAAAAAGAAAAAGACGAAAATTGGAACCTTTGAGCTGTGATACTTTTCTTGTAAATGTGAGATATCAGCAGTGTGCGAATTAACGGGGGGGATGCTCGGGATTACCCCCCGGCAAATAAGTTTCCCACCCTGACGAATTTATTTTTCGTCCCTGCCAGGGATAAATTTCTCCCGCTAGAAGATGTTTCGATCAAGATTAGATAAAAAAATCGTAACATTTTTATTTGGAAGAAGTTGAAACTATTTTCATGCAAGTGACAGGGTATATGAACTTTTACTAGCAGCTAAGAAGCCTATTTGGTAGCCATTTCTTTTGAGATGTTTATGGGGTAGCTTAATGTGAAGGATTTAGTATGATTGGCTTGATTTAGTAACCTCCTACTGGAAAACAGAACTCTCTCTCCCTCACACACTCACTCACTCACTCTCTCTGAATCTCTCTCTCCCGCTGTTCTAGTGGTTACCGTCGCTGCCTGATGATCGTAGGGTCCCTGGTTCGATTCCCGGCTCTACCACGAGATCCTTTCCAAAGTGAAATGGTCTGGAACGGTGCTCACCCAGGATGGTGATGCAATTGGGAAACTGCTGTGAATAAAAGACAGTGGCTATCACAGTTGAGAGCTTCGGTTCTCCTCTCCCAACCCGTCTGGTCAGCGTTGGAGCAGTAGACCAATCTTCTCCCTCCAGGGAGAGGCCTCATCCAGTAGTGGATTGAATATGGCATTGAATTATATATATATAGGTTGCCTGTTGAAATCCGTGCATTGTTTTATCCCCCTCTGGCTAAAAAGTTTAATTCGCACACTGGATATCAGTGAAGCTCCTAAAAGAAATCTTAGAATCCGACCAAGTCCAAAGCCAGAACAAATTCCCTCTCATATGGTATATCTGTTTTCAGCACAAAGCTTCATTCTTGCAATATTCTAAATCTTCTGTTAGTTTGACTGAATTGTTAGTAACGTCCTGAACGAGCGGGTAAACTTCTAAGAACGGGAACTTTTTTTTTTTTTTTTTTGTTGCTAAAATTGGCTTCCAACCACTCCGTTCAAGAGATCCCGGCGAAAACTGAACCTGTGACTGCGTGTACATAAAGCAAGCGTGCTAACTCCTCATCCACCTCAAAGTCAAATCGTCTATTGAAGAAATGAGTTGTTCAAAGTACAAAAATATTTTTACAGATAAATGAAGATACATAAACTGTAATGAACTTCACTTTTTTGCCGATACTTACTACAATAAATAAAATGTTCTGAACTGTGATTTGACATAGCCGTTACCCCAGAGCAGTGAAGGGGGTGTTACCCCCCCCCCCAAATTCTCGAGCGCACCTCCCAATTTTAATTTTTTTACAGTCAAAAATGGATAGAAATCGTGCAAAAGTATATTAACATCATCCCAATTTTGACTTTACAACCCCCAAGCTGAAAATCCTGGCGGAATCCCTCCCTGCCTTAAGTTTGCCAGATTATTTCTTTACAGAAAAAGGATAGTTTAACAAGTAAAAGCAGGACGATTGTAGATACGTTTAAGAGCCGAGAAAACAAAACATTGTGAAACCGAAGCGTTCTCTGCTTCCAATTTTGGTTCTTTTAAAAGAGCAACTGATGACTTTTATACTGTGATTGTGGCTACATGTATTTGGAATTTGGCTTTATTTTTTCATCAGTAAATCTAAATTAGAAATCACTGAATTAGTTTATGGAAATTTCAACCAACTGAGAGTGTTGTTCCCTGTGGGTGAGTGCCAACGCTCGCTGTCTTGTAATCAATAGTTCGCGGCTTTGATACCCGGTGGGGAACATACAAAAGTAGTTCAAAGCCCATGTTAACCTGTAGGTCCCTGTTCTTAGGAGATCATCTCCATCCGATAGAAAGTAATCACAAACCATTATCGGTTCACCTTGCCGATGAACTTTCGAGTCATCGTTCAGTGATGACAACATAGTGAAATGAGTATAGTGACACTACCATGAAATCTTCAAATGGAGAAGGTTATGCACATGAAAAGGACCTGGCAGTTTTAGTGTTACCCAGGGTTTCCGCCAGGATTTTCAATTTGTGGGGTGTATAGTCAAAATTGAGAGGGATGTAAGTGTACGGTTTCGATAGATTTTACAACAAAATTTTTAAAGTTGGGGGAGTGTTGTCGAGACTTTGGGCGTAAACACCCCCACAGGGGGGACTGGCGGAATCATTGGTGTTAACAGATTCAAAATATTTTTAAAAAAACTAAGAGTATTATCAAAAATGTAAATTCAAAGCGCACTAGAATTTATGAATTACTATGGAATGCAATGGACAGCGATCTCGAGATCGTGTTCATTTACAAGTGATACGTTTTAAGAGATTATGACGTCATTATTTAATTGAAGTCTCAGCACTCATTAATCGACAAGATTTCGAGATCGCTGTCCATTGCATTTCATAGTAATTTGTAAGTTTTAGTGCGCTATGAACTTACATTTTTGATAGTACTCTTAGTTTATGAAATATTTTGAAAAATGTTAAAAATAGGGGTACTGGAGCGAGGAGCCCTCTTAAGGAGCTAGCCTGTTACAGACGGACAAAGTGAACTTTAAAAGCCAAAAAGTCAGGGATTCTGCCAAATTCCCCGAATAAGGAGTGTCACCACCTAAATTCTAGACCCCCCTATAACTTCACGTTACTCACTTCAATTTAACTCTACACGCCCACAAATTGAAAATCCTGGCAGAATCACTGACAAAAAAAAACGCTTGTGCCCAACCGAGCAAAAATGATATTGTACTGTGAAAAATGAACAGAAGTTGAGTTATTATTATTTGGCAAATAATTTTCTTAGTGTTGTCTGTCGAGAATTTACAACAATTAACCGCCAGAAATTATAATAATTAATCTCTTTCTTTTGTTATAAAAATCGTTTCCGAGTAGAATCATACCCTACCGATAATACTAAATTTTCAGCACCGATATTCTCTCTCTCTTCTTTTTTTTTAATGTTAAATTATCAAGTTCACTTACTTCATATGCACTAAAAGAAAGTGTTAAAAAAATATCGTCGATACTAAAAAAAAAATCTCAATGGAATCCACTGAAACACGCATCAATGATATTCCAAATGAAATTTTACGTATTATTTTTTCATACTTATCAGCAACCGATCTGTGCTTCAGAATAGCTCGTGTTTGTCTGCGCTGGAAAATGGTTGTCAATGATCCGAACTTGTTACGAAATTACAAGATAAGTTTCGGTCCTCGTCACAGCAGAAAATGTATAACTGACACTTTAGATTGTCTCAGTAATATTGGTGGTATACAGCTACGCAACCGGAAGGAAGATACAAGCAGAATTCTTGAGCAGATCGTCTTAAAATGCAGAAATCTATCCGGATTGGACGTTAAGGATTGTGGTTTAATCAGATCTTCGGATCTCTGGGAGCTATCACAGAATAACACACACATTTCAGTCCTTCATTTTGATGTGAATTCTCTCACTGGAGATTGTGTTTCCATGATTAGATATTTTTTTCACTTAAAAGAACTAAAAATTACAGGAATGATTCCGGAAGTGACGACACATATTACCGGTGCTTTTCTTAGAAATCTTATTGAAAATTGTTTGTCTCTCACAGAATTACACATCGATTTCGGATCAAACATTTGGGACTACAATCTTCTTTACATCATCAACAACAAATACAAGACGCTCACCGGTCTATCGCTCTACGCTCGTCAATTGTCAGATTCATCTTTAGCGAGGCTTGAATTGTGCACTCGTTTGAAGAGTCTTAAATTGGTGTTTATTCTCAGGATTAGTGATATGGTCCTGAATAGTATAGCTAAATTAAAGCTACACCAACTGTGTTTATGGCAAGTTCCGTGTATGACACGTGTAACAACACAATCTCAAATGGCACTAGATAAGTTTTTTGCTGGCAAAAATATGGCTCAGCTTATTCGTTTGGAACTGATCAGTTGTGTTAATATTAGTGACAATACGCTGAAAGCTCTTTCGTTCAACTGTACGAAGTTACAGTTCTTCACGCTAGATGACTCTGAACGAGTAACAAGTGATGGGATAGAGAGTGTAATTAAAAGATGTGCTAAATTAAAGAAACTAGTTCTCAGTGCTCTGAAAATTGGTGGACATTGGCTTGGTCTTGTTGCTATTCAATTGCTACATTTGGAGAAATTGGAAATCTCTTTTTGTCGTCATATCTTCAAGGAACAAATTGACTGTTTGCAAATATCTTTTCCTTCGTTGAAAATCTCTCACGATTGCTTAGAGAAGGAATATAGTAATGCATATGCTCCACTGGATGAATACGAGTCGGACTGAATGTATTTTGTTTTTCTTTTCTTAAAAAAAAATTGTAATGAAAATTTAATAGTGTATAAAAAGTATTCGATGAGTACATATTTCAGTCTTGTTAAAATGCAACTGCTTTTACGTGCCTTAACGGTTGAGTCCTTTAAATTCATATTCAAGTTTGAAATTAATGTTGTCCTCATATGAAGTCCTAATAAATGTTTTAATAATTGAGTTTTCATCACCATGGAAACGATACTAAGTTTTAGTGAGGGTTGTCTAATCATACTAAGTCCTTGGTCGCTACTTTCCTTATTCCTTTTCCCTGAAGACTGATCCAATTGTGTTTCAATATCGATTCGTTCATTCAGTATTATATATTCATTGAACAAGTGTACAAGATTGGTAATTAAATAGTAATAATCATAGAACTCATGGTTGAATGTCTTAAATAGCATGACTAATTATAAAACTTTGATCTAACTTTCAATATGTGTCATTATTTTAATTAACTTTGTGATTTACGAAACTTGCAAGTTCGTCGCCGCAGTAACATTCACCATTGGATTATAAGCTGAATAAGATCAAGCCAGTTTTCATCACGAACGCTTACTTCTTGAAGATTTCTTTCAATATTGTCCTACCAACAACGTCTCTGTCTTCCCAAGGGTCTTTTCCTCTCTGGCTTTTATCGCTTATATCCTCCATCCGAGTTACATGGCTTACACTACGATTTCATTATTCTTACATCGGGCGAGACAGTCCATGGAGTTATTCACGCAGCCTACTTCAATATACGGTCATGTTCCGTTTCGGCCCGTATATGTTTCTCAAGACCTTATTTTCAAACACTCGTAATTTATGTTCATCTGCTAGCGTCGTACTCCAACTTTCGCTACCGTAAAATATTACCGGCAGAATAACCGTTCTATATATTTTCAATTTTAACTTTCTTGATGTTAATCGCTAGGTTAGGAGTTTAGGGAATGAATAGAAACATGCGTTGCCCGATGCTAAGCGACCTTTTATTTCTCCCGTGACCTCGTTTTTCTTTGTTACATATAGTCGCAAGTATTTAAATTTGTTTTCTTTCTCTGTTCTCATTCTTAATTGTTATCTCTCTATTTCCTTCATTCCCAGTGTTTCGGATTGTTATCATGTACTTTGTTTTCTCTAGACCTATCTCATCGCAAGGTTTTACTAAGACATCGGTGCTACTTTGTAGTGCATCTATATCATCATATATTAAATCTACGTCATCCGCGTTACGAACAGTTGATTTAAGCCATTCAATGTTAGTCTATTGTTGTTTTCTTTTATTTTTCGAATCATATTGTGTTATTATTACATACACCCCAGTAGCACACAAACGTTGAAAATTCGTGGCGTAAACGTAAGTAAAGAAACGTCATTTAACCGTTGTACATGTACCAGAATGTTCAACGGTTTATTGGACGTTGAATAATGGTTAAAAATCGGGTTGAATTCGAAGTTTAGAATAAACGTAATGTTTATCGTCAGGAAGTGGACGTTGAATAAGCATATATTACAAACGTTTTTTAAACGTTATTTATACTCACCTGTTTAACCTTTTCCGGTTAGCCAAAATAGTGCATAGTTGCTGCTTGCTGTCTATTGGCATTCATATTTAGTTGGACTTGGTCCGTTGCTTTCATGATGATATATTAACTTGGGAGTAAATTTTCCAACTGTCTGTAGTGGGGTTCGAAGATGGAACTTTCCGCACTTGTCGTTCGTATCTCGTTACTCCAACCACTCAGCTATGGAGTCCCATTCCGAGTAACCAATATTTTAATATTCCCTTTGTGTTACGAAGACTGCATCTGAAGTAAAGATATTTGTACTGTCTTGAAGACACTCACCACAAATCCAGACGAGTCAGTCCACCAAAGTGTGGAGGCATTTTGCTCGTAGAGTAAAAATAAGAATCGACGTAGTCTTTATGGTCAAGAAGTGGACGGTGAGAACACGTGATTTTTAAACATATTTTTAACGTTGTATATATATCCGCCCATTCAACGGTATATCGAACCTTTAATAATGGTTGAAACGATATTCAAATTAACTTCACTTTCAACGTCAAAAGAGGACGTTGAGAAAACGTATTTTCGAAACATTAATAAGTCGTTTAAATAACGGTGAGATATAGTTAAAAAGTCAAGAGAAATACCATTGAAAGAAACACTAACAAATGCTTCTTAAAATGTGGCCATCTGGACAATCATGTAATCAGCGGGGATTTTTTCTTTCTAAATACGGTGAAAATATTTCGTACATTTCAAAATAACTATACTGTTAAATTTGCATTTCTCAGTAAGTGTAGTACGTCGCCTTAGAATGACACCTATGAAGCGAAATCTAAGTCATAGTTCAAAAGAAATGTTGAAATCGTCAAATTAACGCCCTATTAACGAAATTAATTTCCGTTGAAGGATAGTTTAACATTCAATCTGTTTTAACATACAAATGAGAACATCATAAACGTAGGCTGCAGGGAAGCAAACTGGCCAACACCGGTTTTTAATGATTATCGTAGATCAGACCACGAGGAACATGAATTTGAAGGAATTTTATGATAATCATTAAAAACCGGTGTGGGCCAGTTTGCTTCCCTGCAGCCCAATAATAATAATAATAATATACCACTGGTGTGACAGGCCTTATTAGTGATATTATTATATGTTAGTGCTTGATGGAAGCCTCCATTTGAGTTACTCAGTGGTGGTCAGCTGGTCTTGTCAGGGCTACACATATGGTGCCGTGCCCATGTCGTTTCCCTGCCATGCTCCCTTCGTGCCATGGCCACGACCCATGCTATGCCATTTCTACACATAGTTGGAAAAAGGAAGAGGTTGTTATTGCGACCGGGATGGTTTCTCTTCAAGACGGTACTATTGGGACACGGCATGGGCACGGCACTATATGTGTGAATTAGCCCTCACTGTGCACCAATAGGCGTATCAGGAGTTTTCCAAACTAAGTGCTCGTTGCGTATTTATTTAGGTGACTCCCGAGTTTGCTTCACATGATGAGTGGATGCCGGAAAGTGGACCACGCGGACATCTCTAACGCTTTAACCACTAGACTACGGGACCCACTTATTGCTATTATTATTGAGTATTCTGCATCCGATTCACTGTTGTAGCCCAAGTAGACGAACAGGATTACCAGCGATTGATCACCGTGGAAGCCATGTTAACAAGCAGCATGAGCCCTTAAAAATTTGTTTTCTTGATGTTCATATTGAACCATTAATCAAGATACAAGAAGAACTGAACACTCAATTTCTTGAGTCGTAAATATTTTGATATTTGAAGTTCTGTACATTATACCTATGTGGTGGCAGCGTGTTATTCAGTCAATAAAAATACAAATGAATACCATAAATTTAGAAATTATCTACGCGCCTAAAAGTAAAAATAGAAAGAAAGTCGATAAATAGCTGTTATTCGTAATATTCATTACTATGTAGGAACAAATGAAACAAACCTATCATGAATCGGTAAATTGTCATTACTATATATATAAAAAGTGAAACAACTTTTTCATGAATTGGAATCCAGAAAAGGTTTTGTTTCAAAATTATGCTGAAAATCTTCACCACTACGTCCATATTAAATTTCAAGTTCGGATATCTTCAGCTCCAAAAGTTTAATCGTCGAAGTACATTCAAATTCATGTTCCTCGTGGTCTAATTTACGATCATTAAAAACCGGTGTGGGCCAGTTTGCTTCCCTGCAGCCCAATATTCCATATGGACATAGCTTATCATCGACATTGCCTCAGAAATGAAGAACGAAAATGTAAATAGAAGGATAGAAGATACAACATACATGATATAAGTCGACTTATATTGCAGATATAGGTATAATTAACATCTTCAAGTGTTCTCTCATTGCTAGTGAAATTGTGACTATAAATCAAGTTAATGGACAATGCAATGAATTTTTGTTAGAATACGGGACTGATAATGCCCAAAGTGATCACAAAAAACACTTAAAATAGCTTATTATAACACATATTCCATTTAACACCAAGACACTAGGCCCGCCTCCCTCCGCTCACCCCATCAAGCGTTTCTGGCGCCGTTCGTGCACGAATAGTGGATTGAAAATAGATGGCATGCTTGGAAGTGCTAATACACAGACTTCATGGTAGCTTCTAAAGGGACTATTCAGTGACAGGTCTCGTAAGAATTATCACCAAATACCCTTACAAATATTATTATTGTGTAAATTTCCTGTTTCTTTGAAAATCTTCCGTTTTTCGTCATGAAAACCTTGGTAACCCTACACGTGATGCAACCTGATAGTTCTATAAACTTTGACTTGCATCAACAACAGCAAAAGAACGCGGAAAGAATAAATTAGAAACGTTTTATTCAGACTTTCCTTATGAGATACGGTAGCTTGCAGAAATAGGTTGGATGGATTGTTAGAAGCAAACAAAATAATCAACTTTTCTTTTCTCTTTATCTTGTAACACAATCATCCGAGCGACAAACTAAACCCATCAATCAAACCGTTGTTAGTTGCGGCACGTTTAAGGAAAAGATACTACAAGATGATTGTGTTAAAAAAAAAGGAAACAATAGAACTTCGACATGCGATACAAGGAAAAGTGTAAAGTATTTAGTGTGTGAATAATATGAGGTAAGTGCGTCTGCGCAACACTATGGCAAGTGATACGTCACACGAACTATGTAAATAAACCTTCCAACCTATGTGTGTAATCAACTATCGTAGCTACATGGGTGAGACGTCGGCTTATGGAGTACGAGACCCGACTTCAAAATTCGGCGGGGTAAAGTTTTCTCTTTCAAAAAACACTTTTTTCTGCTCAAATCTGTTATTACTTAGTATATTTCAAATGAAGGTTTAGGTTAGGTTAGACGGTCAGGCTCGGTTCTTTTTCTTTATACGCTATGCAACACAGTTTTCTCTTTACTTCACCGCAACGCTGATAGATAGATGTCTCTGCAACAGGGTTCAAATATTCCATGCGGTAGACGGACGTGGAAAAGTGTAGATTACGTCTTGTATGCTTAGTCGACTGTAGTTCGAACCAATACATTAGATTTTAAGGAATGTTTGTGAGAATTTCTTCCCAAGTAGAATTTGTTCAATCGTCCATTATTTAATATTTATTTTTTAGTTTCTCCCGATCGTTTGAAGATGTAAACGGCAGTCTTGAATGCAGTCGCCACAAATCCAGACGCGTTGTTTTACCATCATGTAAGAAGAAGAAGAAAGAATACTTTTCTTCTTTTTCTATCTTATCTCGCTATGAATCATGGATCTCGATACGGGAGACGGATCTACTTCTAGGGACACGAAATTGAAGCCAGCACAAGCCATGAACGTGGAAGGTGAAATTGATTAATAAAATCCAACTGAACATCACGTTCCGAACAAAATCTTATTTTAAATATTCCAATCTTCCTCCTCTCTTCCTTAGCTAGATCTTCATCCATTCTTTGCCTCCACACACCCAGGCATAGGCTAACCAATAAGACGCAAGTAAATCCCAATTCACCAGGCAAGATTAATCGAAAACTGGCGTCAAGTTGACCCAGCTTAATTGTATTGGGCAAGTCGATCCGTCTCCCGTATCTAAATCCATGGCTATGAATAATCGTTTTAAAATGATAGTTACGAAGCTAAGCTTGATAAAGTGTGTAAGTGCCTACCACAAGTTATCCCTAGTTTTAAGTAAATCTTTCTCAACATGACTTCCGGAACTGGATTAAAAATGTATTTGTGCTGCGATCTAGCGAGAACGAAAATACTAAACAGGGTGGAGAGGTTTAAATTATAAAATAACTCCAGCCATCTAGCGACAGAAAGAGTGGTCCCTACCCAATTACATATTTATCGAAAATAGGTTAGAAATTTTTATTACACGTGATACACACCATATTTAACACAATCACTTACTCCCAGTTATGACGTGATGATTATTACTCCCCCGAGACGGACGTAAAATTTCTGCCTTTTGGTTGCCCACTTCTCGATAGTGATTACTGTTACATTGATAACAGTTTTCTACGCTGCAAGTTTATAAGCCTGATTTCTTTTTTCTTTTTTTTTTAATATTCTGTGTACGTGTGGGGGCTAGATAGAAGGGGTGTGAGTCTTTAAGAGTTTCAGAAAGATGGAGTACATGAGAGACAGACAGAAGGATTAGAGTGGGTGGACAGGACAAGAGCCTCATGCATAAACGCAGTGAATTAACCGTACGGACAGCACGAAATTGCTTTTGAGGTATTAAGGAAGAGGAAGATGATGATAACAAAGAAATTAAAAACAGAAAAAAAATAAAGAAAAGTTGAAGGGGAAAGGAAGAAGGAGAGGAAGATGATGATTAAACTAGGCAGTCAACGAGAAATAAAGTAGGTTGGTGGCTGTCCTGGGAATCCTGACTGTACAAAGCAGTTTCTACCACCCACGCACCCACCCACATATGATTTGGCGCTGCAGGAGGATCTTGGGTCAAGGACAAATCCACGTGCTGCGTAGATACAGAGACACATATACACCTATATTCGCACACAGAAACATCAGACAGATACATACAACAGAAAATGTTGTTTACCTATCCCGCGAGAGAGGAAATATTCCATTTAGAACCGGCTACAGAACAAAGGAACTGGATCAGCTACACCCAAGTGTCATATTTCTCTCTCTCTCTCTCTCTCTCTCTCTCTCTCTTTCTTTCTTTCTTTCTGTCTTTCTTTCTTTTACCTCTGTGTGTACTCAGGTTGAATTATTAATTAAGTTCGCTGCATCAATAGCTGTCCTGGTGCTTGGTATATAATTTTGTATAGATTTCAAATGATTAAGGTTCGTTCGAGAGGGCTATACATCGTGTACAATGAAAAAAAATGAACAGATAGAAAGAAATTCATTTGTGTTTGTCTTCAAGAGCAATAAAAGTAGAAAAACAAAGGTTTCAGGTTTTGTTATTATGCTTTTAAACTGGTTGATTGGAGCAACGTCTATTATGGCAAACACCCACCCACAAAAGAACATTTTTTTTTTTAAATTTATTTAAGGACTTTTGGTATCTATGGATTAGGCTGGGACTGCGACGGGAAATGAGTACGCCAAGGCCTGAGTTGAAGGTACCATCCGGACATTTATCTGGTGTCACAGGAAAATCGTGGGGGAAAAACCCCTGAGTCAGGATCATGGGCGCGGCATGTAAGGACAAGAGCGGGGAAAATATCTCTCCTTGACTTTGACTTGCTGACAGTATTTTGTACAATAGACAATGTCATTAAAGCATGAATAAAAGACGCATCGCCTTCTACAAGATAAAGCGTAAAAGTACACTAATAAATATTTGTGTTCATATATATGCTACATTTAGTGTTTTGTATATTAAGTTAGTGTTCGTATATTTGTTCTATGTTTAGTATCTGTATACAAGACCATGGAGCAAACGTTAAGCCGCTTTCTTGGGTAAGTGATTGTATATTTCGGTTAATATCCAAAAGCACTAGCAGTTTCCTATTCCGTTACGCAATAAAGTCTCATTTTTCCTGTCACGGATGATTGTTAGGACAATAAAAGGATTGTTTGTAGGAACTTTGCTACATAATTTCGATAAAGTACTTTAAATTATATCACACACAGCACACAATGTTGAATCAGCGTTTTATAAACGTTGAATTTTGACAACGATGTATTTGGTGACGTTGAATTATACGTTTTAACAACGTAATTTAATAAATGTTTAAATAATGACCAATATTAAACGTTAAATTTAAATTGTGCTCTTAAACCTTCTAAAATGGTGGAAAGCACAACGTTGATTGTTTGTGAGATTTCCTAATCTACAGAAACACAATTTTCAGTGATAGTTTTAGGCTTAAACTTCACTAGGCGTTATATAATATTATTTTTTCTTGATGGAAATGCACTTCTATTTGACATTCATACAATGCATACGTTAACCGTTTGTCTTTTGTTCTCTCAAGTCTTAACGGAAGGCGCTTCTTCTTTGTTTGTCTGCTGACTTAACTCCAACGGTTTGGAGGAGCCGGAAGGCGGTTTAGTTTGAGGATGGATGAAAGAAAATATACTAGAAAAGGGGAATGACATTATGTGAATATAATGATATTTTCCTATGTTTTATCAGTTATATGTGTTTAAGTTTTCGCCAATCCGAGGAAATCAGTAGTAAACAGGATCAAGTGATTAAGGAGATGTACTTTCAATACGCTATATTTCAGTAGCAAAACGCACTTATACACGATGTATAACGTGCAAGATGTTGTATGCATTATAATATCTGTCGCATGAAGAAGATATCTGGAAATCAGTCGCGAAAAGTGTAAAGAACTGGTCCATTCTATGGTGTTAGGTTACAGATAGTACAGAAGCAGCTTATTGGTTATGTAAATAATGCTATTAAATTGCCCTTGTACACGTTAAAACAAACTTGCTTTTGTACACGTCATTGAAAGTGTGAAAAGTATAAACGAAGAGTAGTAGCCTTTTACCTATGCTATCCTGTCTGTGACGAATATGCCTAAAAGCCATAAATAAAATTTAAATTTAAAAAGGAGGGCGGACAGAAAGAAAAAGTCAAATAGCAACTTATTTACGTTGCCAGGTATTGTTTTCCTCCAGTGTTCTTATGTATAAATTCATATTAGGGTGATGGTACCAGTTTCCTTCCACTAGAGTTTGGAAAGTAAATAAATAAGGCTTCTGATGAGTGGATCGCGCAACTCATGTTTCTACTATATCGTTTCGATGTTCAGAAGCAGGCTGCATTCTCATTGACTGTTTCAAATTGTGTGAGACTCAGTTATTCAGTGTTGAAGTGTTGAACACATACATTCAATATCCATTGTCTACATCGTTAGTAGGTAGAGGAAGCGCAGTTATATATCGATGAAGCTTTTAAAACTAACATACAGGTGTTAGCCATAGATAGTTGCACACATGTTGAAAGAGGAAACATTGGTAATCAAAGTAGAAAAAAAATGTTTATTGAGTATTATGGCAGGCAGTTATTGCGTGGCGGGATTTCTGGTGCAAAAGTTTGGCGTGGAGCCAGTACCTGGCCATTATGGCTGTTAACTGGAATTAATGTTAATAATGTATCGCACCGGTTTCCGGCCACCGGAAAAACTATCGCAGAATGGGATGAAGGTGACCAATATTCAGTTTTTAGCCATTCTATCTACTTTAATTATTTATTTATGTGATGATGGTGATGTGTGTTATGCCCTAAGAAAGGTTCCTGGGCACGTGAACCGACGGTGGTTTGCCATTGCTTTCCATCGGATGAATATGTAATAAGGACGGGACAGTTTACCGTGGGTTCAGAACTTTCTGTCTCCACCGGGAATCGAACCCGGGACCCATTGATTACAAGGAAGGAAGTCTTACCACTCATCCTTCCAAAGGGGTCTGGATTAGAGAATGGGTTCCCATTTAAAAGAAAAAACGAGTTTTCGCGACTGACTAGGATTTTCTATCTTTTGGTTCGGATGAAGGAAAGAGTTTTGTGTGTGAATCTTGTGCGGAGTTGAAATTGAAGTTTTTATGGCCTTTAGGCATCTTGGGCTCAGGCGCAGATAGAGTGGGGGAGAGAATGTTGGAAACTACTCGGCCAGGGTCTATTTTGTAGGTACCATCCCGGCATTTGTTTGGCGTGACTGACGAAAAACCCTTGAAAGCCCCCTAGGTAAAATTGTTTCAACTTCTCCCACCGGGAATCAAACCCGGATTGTTGGATTGT
The DNA here is from genome assembly GCA_022664845.1 of Lepisma saccharinum. Taxonomy (NCBI): domain Eukaryota; kingdom Metazoa; phylum Arthropoda; class Insecta; order Zygentoma; family Lepismatidae; genus Lepisma; species Lepisma saccharinum. Next base: position 119 of record JAGDQP010018360.1, on the reverse strand, counting down.
CACGTCATGGGTCACGTTTGGAGAGAAGTAAAATTTAACTTTCAGAACAAATTTCGTACCTTTCCCCCAAAATCCTTACTTATAACGAATATTTAAATCTGTCCAGATGAGCAGAACAA
>JAGDQP010018359.1:0-36706 GCA_022664845.1 Lepisma saccharinum | reverse complement strand
GAGATGATGATCATCCAAAAACCAATATTTATTTCACATAATCAACTCTTACATGTAGAATACCTCAAGCACACATTCACTTATTGATAGGACACTATGTCAAGACAGACTTTGATATCCACAAATCTGAAACGCGTAATTCATCACATTACAAACAATCAATATTATAAAACGTTCAGTCAAACTTCAAACAATCAACTGATTTAAAATTCAAAACAACAATCAGCTTTTTTAAAAATCTTTTAAAGTATAAAAACATTATTCAATTAACAATCTGTGTATTGTATTCAATGTTGCTATGGCCCTCAATTCGTGCAACCTTGCACTTCTCCCCCAGTTACTCCATTTTCATCACAATATATAAAACTCCTAGGTTTCAGCCAATCCGCGAAACCTTCTGTTCGACCCTCCAACAAATCTTCATTTGTCCCTGGTTTTGTACTTGTTCCTTAGAACTTAACAATTCGTTTAAATCTCCTTGTTCATCTATCAAGTTACCCTACTTCTTTTTCCTCTTCCTTCTACTTGCTTTGTTTTTTTTTCCCCCTATGTCAGAAACTGACTTATTCAAATAACTCTTCTTATTAGCCCGATCCGACTCTAGTATCTCTCTCTTCCCGTCTTCAGTTATTTTATTTAGTTGCTTTTCGCTTTCCACAGATTTCTCTACTTGCTTCTCTTTCAGTAGGTTTCTCCACTTCATTATTATTGACTTCTTCAGACTTCTCTTCCAGTTTCTCCACTTCCTTATTATTCTTCAGATTTCACTTCCAGTCCCTTCACTTCATTATTATTGACTTCTTCAGACTTTTCGTCCTTTTCATGTTCATTTAAATTCACCACAACTTCAGTCTCATAAATAGCTGTATTACCTTCAGTCTTATCGTTCACCATAACTTCATCTTATTTCACAGACTTTTCGGACATGCTTACAACTGACGCCACGATCAGCACTAACCACGACCCTCTCAGTCTCTTTAGAAACCTGATTCTTCCCATCAACTGTATTCAAGGAACGTAATTTATGCCAAAGAATTCCATATTTATGTTCTAATACGTCTTGTTAAACATACTACTTCCTCCATATTTAACACTTCCAAGTGACTACTTCGTCCGGATAACTCATGAGGTTCATCAATCGACACTTGTACTGATTGTAATACTGACTCTTCTTGTCTACATAAGTGCTTATGCGAACCTGACGACAAAATATTGAGCCCTTCTCTACCTACAATTACGTATTTCGCATCACCCAGAATTACTACAAACTTCATTTTATATTTAACCTGTTGAAAACTTGTCATAATATGTACCATTCCTAATACCTTTACCAAAGTACCATTAAGCAGTACCATTTATCCTTCCTGGCTCACTCATTGTAAATTTATGTCAACGTACGAAACCTTGTGACATGATGTTATTCCTTGATCCTGTATCTAATACTCCCGTGCACAAAACATCCTCACAGGACAAAGACATTGTTGGCATCGTATCCATTGGATCACCTTCAACCTAACCTTCATCTCTAATGTGCCGGTTAACAACAAATCATCTACCGCCAAATTATTTATTCCTACAGAAATATGATTCGTTTCTTCCTGATACACTTCCAGTATTGTATCTTTGCTTTATTTACTTTACCAGCGGACACACAAACCCCGGTTCTACGGTGATGTCCAATTTGTCCGCACTGCAGACACCTTGCATTAAAAGCTAGACATTTCCTGAATTCATGTGTACCGAAGCATCGCCAGCATCGTTGACGTGACTCTTCCGCAGTAGCACGAACTTGTTGAGAAGATCTAAAACTTTGACATTTCTGACATTGAACTTGTTGAATTCGTTCCGACTGATTCAGTTTAGAAGTTAAAGATAAAGCGTCCCTTTCTGCTTGTTCGATGCTCACTGCTATTTCTATTGCCTTATCCAATGTCAACGCAAGTTCCGATAACAACCTTCGTCTATTATTTTCGTTCATTACACCGAAAACCAACTGATCACAAATCATCATATCCGCGAAGGATCCATATTGGCAAGCAGTGATTCTGCGTTTCATGTCACGCACATACTCTTTCACGGATTGAAAAGGTTTTTGGCAACAGTGATGAAAGTCAAATCGTGCCACAACTTCATTTACTTGTTTACCATATATTTGTACTAGTAAATCTTTCAACTGAAAATAATTCTTGGACTTCACTGAAGCAGAAGCACATGCTAGATATAAAGCTTCGTAAACCTGTGAACCAATCACTGCTATCAGTGTGCACGCTTGTTTCGAATCACTGATACTATACGCCTCACAAAACGATTCAAACCTGTTTAAATACAGATTAATGTCTCCTTGATCTACATCAAATTGTACAAAACTTTATATTCCAGATGCCATCTCCCTAAATCCTATATCGTCTGCGCCACTAAAAATGCAGGGATATCCACCAAAGACTACTATCAAGTTATACAATATCTCTATACATAAACTATTCCAACATTAAGAGCCGTAGATCCTTTTCAGAGATGATGATCATCCAAAAACCAATATTTATTTCACATAATCAACTTTTACATGTAGAATACCTCAAGCACACATTCACTATATTGATATGACACTGTGTTAAGACAAACCTCGATATCCACAAATCTAAAACGCGTAATTCATCACATTACAAACAACCAATATTATAAAACGTTCAGTCAGACTTCAAACAATCAACTGATTTAAAATTCAAAACAACAATAAGCTTTTTTAAAATCTTTTAAAATATAAAAACATTATTCAATTAACAATCTGTTTTTTGTATTCAATGTTGCCATGACCCTCAATTCGTGCAACCTTGCACTGGTCGTAGGGGCAAAATGTGGATTATGGCAACCAGGAAAGATAGGCCAAAATTGGTGTTTAGACTCGGTGTCTAAGGAGACTGGGGCATCCGGTTGTTAATAGTGCAAAAGTGGCAATGGTTATTAACACTAATGTTAAGAGGTCCATTTGTTTCCCCCACATTAAAGGCATCACAAAATTTGCAGGTTAGGATGTATATAACATTAGACATGTGGCATGTAACCTTGGGATTTAGTATGTATCGGCCATTAGCAGTATTGATACTGACTGTGGGGGAAGTGATGAAAATGGAGCAGGTCTTACATCTGGGTCTCATGCATGCAAGGACGCCGGTTTAGGGTCGTGGCGAGGAAGGATGTGTAACAACTTCACCTTTGACGACCAACACTACCTTCAGATCCGAGGTACATCCATTGGTACGAGAATGGCACCTTTTGATGCTAATCTGTTCATGGGCAAGTTCGAACATTATTTTCTACAAACTCAGCCCTTGACCCCACCATTGTGGATCATATCCTGATGTTATGGACTCATGGTGAAACCAGTTCCAACACATTCCTAGAACAGCTGAACCAATTCCGTGTTGTCCAGTTCACTTGGTCCATCTCTAACAAAAGAGTCACATTCCTTGATGTGGACATCATTTTAGAAAACAATACCCTCAATACTTCCGTTCACATAAAACCTACCAACCACATGCAGTATTTACACATACCACACCAAGAAAGCGATTCCTTTCTCCCTTGAACTCAGAGGACGACGCTTGAATTCCACCACTTCTGCTACTGAAACTTACAACCAACGTCTCCTGGAAGCTCTAGTCAACCTTGGAACCAAACAGATTCGCCGTGCATCCTCACACATTCAACCCACTCAAACCCCCAACTCACCGGCTCTAATCACCCAGTTCCATTTTAAACTAACCAAGGTCAAACAAATCCTACACTCTCATTTCCATATTCTCCATTCTAACCCAGACACAAGATCAGTATTCCTCACCGAACCTAGATTCGTATTTTAACATCCACCTAATCTTAGAAACATCTTAATCCGTACAAATCTTTCCTCGTCACTTCTCCCACAATCAGTATCAATATTGATAATGGCCGATACACCCTAAATCCCAAGGGTACATGCCACACCTCTAATGTTATATACATCCTAACTTGCAAATTTTGTGATGCGTTTTATGTGGGGGAAACAAGTGGATCTCTCAACGTTCGTATTCTACATCTGCAGGACGAACGAAGACTGTGATCAACAGCCATTATCACACTATATTAGATCGATTTTTCAATGACAGTGATTTCTCAATTTTCTGTTATTAAATTTTGGGTTAAGTAATTGGCTACACTTTGCACACCGTCGGTTACAAACTGTAGTAGTGTTTTAGTTGTCTTTTCTTCTTCACTACCTGTTTTTGTAATTTTTTGTCTATCTTCGTTTTATCCTTTATCACATATTCTTGGCGTGTGTACTTCGAAGACGAAATGTGTTTTACTGGGAAAGTGTTCAAGAAATTATTATATTTCTACAACTTACAATAGTTTTTAATCTGTAAGTACACCTAATCTCGAACCCCGATTCACTAAAAGCGAGACAATTAGCTATTACGCTATGCGAGGAGTCGCATGCAAGGGTTTGCTAATCTATTGTGAGCTAACGAAAAGGCTTTTTCACTTCACGAATCGCTACTGGAGTTAAGAAGCTTTTAGTTTTTACTATTTACGCCAATGATTAGGGTTCGAATAATTGAGTAGTTAACATGTAATCCGTGTACAAACTGTAAACGTAGAAGTACGGGAAAAAGCAGCTCGGAGGCTCACAATTTTGAATTTTAATTTATGGCCTTGTGGCATTTTGTCTGAGGCCAGGATGGGAAATATTTGGAAGGAATCGATCTGCGCTTTACATAAGATGCATTCGCTTAGTGAAACGGAGTGGAACCCGGGAAAACTTCAGTTAGAATGGTCGGCTGTTGGGTTCAAACCCACGTGCCTACTCATTGCCAATCCGAAGTCCGTGACGTTACAAATTTACCAAATTCTAAATTGATACTCTTCCTGTATAATTGAGGTAAAGTACGTAGTGAGCAGTCTCATCTACCACAAATGTAAAATCGCAGGATCTCTCTTGGAGTCAAAATCCCTACAGTTTCTTTCAGCGAGAAACTGCTAAGCAACGTCTAATGTGAAATGCCCGAAGAAAGACGCTGAAAAATGCTGAAAACTACTTTTTTTTTTAACCTTTTAGCAATAACTGTTAATTTGACCGTGCCCAATAGTAGCATTCTGTCACTAGTTTACCATTCTTTCGTAGTCAGTAATTTGTATAATAAATTAGATATATGCATGCCCAACTGAAATTCTTTCAGTTACGTTTGTAGGTATATATCACTCAACAGTAAAATAAGAAATTTTTTGTTCATTAGATCTCGCTCTCCGATACGAAAATCAGCAGGGTGGCATCTGAATGAGAGAGAAAAACTGCGGCAAGTTGAAGAAAGAAGGGTTATTTATGTTGGTCGTCTTTCTGAGGGTACCTCCAAAGCAGAACTTCGTCAGCGCTTCGAAGTGTTTGGTCCAATTATAGATATAAGTGTTCATTTTAGAGAGCATGGGTAAGTGTTAACATTAAAGCATATTCTTGTAGGTGAAATTCTTGTCTACATGGACATTCCATGTATTCCATGTCAAGTTTAAAACCACTGTTAACTTTAGTGATCAGGTTGGTAACTTGGCTCAGTGAATTTGTTGATATTAAAGAGGTACTCGACTGTTGCTTTTTTTTTTTTTTTTTTTCTAATGAATGTGTGTTTTAAGATTTTACTTTATAAACAGGTTTTTAGTACACGAAGAGGATATCAGGAAGTTCGTACAATCACCTTCAAGGAAACAGGTGTGGGTCACAGGGACTCAATGGCGGAAATAGTCCTTCACTCCCCATGCACGATCACACACTTATGCGAGCGATCTGTGAGTTTTCTTAGGTCATTATTATAAAACTTAAGCGTGATAGCTCTGTTCCGCTTCGGAAATGTTTAGTGACATCCCTTTAAGTGAACACTTTATTTTCAGCGAAGAGAAAGGAGTTTCAAGTGCAAGCTCGTGGGCCGAGCGGTCTGCGGCGGTAGGCCATCTGCTCGAAAGTCCCGCGTTCAAGTCCCGGCAGGGGCATGGGTGTGGATTTTAACAGCTAAAGGCGAATCGTGACGGGTCGAAGTCCAAAGTTACTAGACTGGCCCATATAAAAATAAAGTTTACCAAAGTTTAAGTTTTTGCAAGATCGTAGGAATGTGTGGCAAGATTTCGAACCCACACCCTGCTACTTTCGTGAAGGGAGCTGTGGCGAAATGTGCTGATTGTACTTCTATGAAAGGAAATCACAGTTATATTTGGTAGTAATTGTCCGTACGAATACTTGGGGGGAGTACTGACATTTTCACTTCATTTGTATATCAAATACTCCAATGAAATAAGTACATTTTTGTACCTTTTGTGATACATTAAATCGACAGTTTTTACGGTACTCCAATTTCACATACCATCAATGCCGTGATCCGACGACAAATATGCGGTCAAAGCAGCCCGCTTAAACACATTTAGAACTAGTTGCGATATTGACTTTCCTTTTTGGAGACTAAACACCTAAAATATTGTGTTAAGCTTGGCAAAATAGAATTTTTGTTTCAACAAAAGATGTTCATAACAACATTTTGAATATTGTACCGATTTTCAGCTTAACAGGTTTCGAATTGCTCTCCAATTTTGTATATAGGGTCTGGTGGGACTGTTCTGATACAGCGGAAAAAATCATGTTAATAGTAAATAGTAAATTAAGAGAGAGAGCAGTTTTAGATGCTATAATTTTCCAAGATTGACAAACAATATTTATTGTTACATTAAAAAATCTCTCCCATAAAAGAATTTTTTTCGTAAAGACTTTTTTTTTCACGAAAACAAAAATCTTTTTTTTGAAAACTCAGTGTCACAATTTTATGCGTGCACCCAGGAATAATATACCTTTTGTATTGTATACACTACATTATCGTATTTTTTATTTAGAAAATAGTCGACCCTGTAGCAATATATAAAACCTCAAAATGATAACTGAATTTTAAGACCCACTATGGGGATAATGTGATACGGAGGATGGGGCCAGAATGATAGTCTATGTTCGAGAACGCTCTAAGTTATTGTAAGTCTTTGTCGATATAAAGGAACGTCTTTAGAACAAATGTGTCATTAATGGCGTTAATAAAATTAATATAAAGTATATGATAAAAAGACAATGAAACGTAAAATGAGGTTCACATTGTAAGAAAAGAGTCTTATAATGTAACTATAACAATAATTTGTTTATTTGATCCTGTTCTTCGTCTGTTTAGTTTGTTTTGCTTGACTTTGGTATATTTCAGTAGCTATTTACAGGTTTTTACATTTTTTTGTGGTATCTCAGGTTCACTCAAAGATGACTGCATACTTTCTTCGTCGTCGTTAGAACAATGTGGAGCACAAATTTCTACACCAGAATTATACTTTTCCACGAACGTATCATTAAATTATTGCTACATTCTTAAACAACATTTTTTCTTGAATTACAGCTGCTGTAACATTCGACACCATAACATGGGTGATATGTACTGGAATAGGCGAAATTTTTACAGGGGATAGCCAAAGGTCACAGCTATTTCATTGGAGCTCCATGAACTCTTTACATAAATGCTGTTGCGTTGCAATTCTTTATGTATCACAATACCCCATGGGTGTCTCATAATATCCCTACGCAAGGGGCTATTCTGATATATCCTTTTATTTTATTTTTCTCAAAACTTAGACATCCAGCAAATTTTTCTCATACAGTTTAAATCCTCATAAGATTTTCTAATTTACTTTTTTGACCGGTGTAGCTTATCCAGAGAAAAGTTACAACAAAAGTTTTATTTTGTGGCTCATAATAGCCCCACTAGACACTAATCATTTACATGATCCGACGATAAATATGTGGTAAAACAACCCGCTTAAACACATTTAGAATTAGTTACCATGTTGAAATTCCCAACTAAAGACGAACTACTAATATGTCCAAAGTTGAAATGGAGGCAACTTCCATTTTTTTTCTGTACATCAAGCCTCTGTAGGTACAGATACAATTAATATTTAAGAGTGAAAAGTATGTGGACCGGGAATCGAACCCGGGACCTTTGGGTTACCATCCCAATGCGCTATCACTGCTCCACCCAGTCGACCCGCTTCCCAATCACACACCCTCCACTCTTGGTCTCGAAAGTACAGAGAGAAGAACATCGACACCAAGAGTGAAAGGTGTGTGATTGGGAAGCGGGTCGACTGGGTAGCGCATTCTGACCTGTCCACTCTTTAATATTAGTTTACTAATATGTCATTAAACTTGGCAAAATATCAGTATTATTTGAATAAAAAAAGACTACAAATGTCAAGTTTGCTTCTAAACGAAATCAGTTGCTCGATTTATTCAAGTGTGCCATTCAAAGGTATAAAAATTAAAGATGGCGGATTTTCCCCAAGTGTATTTTGTATGTTGTTCAAGGCAATAGCTCTTATTAAAAATTCTGGTTCAAAACTTAATTCAAATGTATGATAAAAAGGAAGGAATTTACTTAGTTTATTTGTTCCATAGCAGAACACACAAAAAGTCCTTTGTCTTGGCGGTAGAAGAAATGCCGGACACGTGCAGATATAACAAAAGACTAAAACGACAGTGGCACCACGTAGCGGACGACGCATCAAGCTTGGAACAATTGACAACTGTATTGCGTGTAAGTTCAAGAGGGGATCGTGGAAGGAAATGTGTTGAAAATGCAGAGTAAACGGAAGGTTAAGGTCAGGATTCATTTTTGCACTCAAGCCCTGAATAAATGCTCCCTCCAAGACGGCGTGGTCATAGTGGGCAATGTGTGTATTATGGTAACAAGGAAATGTAGGTCAAAATTGGTGTAACTGGGTATGTAAGGAGACAGGGGCATCCGTTTGTTAATAGTGCAAAAGTGACGATGTTTATTAATGTGAATGCTAAGAGGCTCACCTGTTTCCCACATATAAGGCATCAGAAAATTTTCAGGTTAGGATGTAAATTATATTAGAGGTGTGGCATATGCCCTTGGGATTTAGGGTATACCGGCCACTAGTAGTATTGATAGTGACTGTGGGAGAAGTGATGAAAATGGAGCAGATCCTATATCTGGGTCTTTCGCATATGTGGACATTAGTGTGGGGTGGTGCCAAGGAAGTATTGATACGGACCACGATGTTTCTAAGATTAGGGGAATGCTGAAAAACTAATCTCGGTTTGGTGGGGAATACTGATCTCGTGTCTAAGTCAGATAGGAGAATGTGCAAATGAGATTATAGGATTCGTTTGACCTTGGTTAGCTTATGATGAAATTGGGTTATTAGGGATTGTGGGTTTGGATTAGTGTTGGAGGTTTGAGTGGGTTGAATGTGTGAGGATGCACGGTGAATCTGTTTGGTTACAAGGTTAAATGGGTAGCCTCGGTTGACTAGAGCCTCCTGGAGTCGTTGGTTGTAAGTTTAAGGATTAAAGTATATTAAAGTGGTGGAATCAGGCGCTGTCCTCTGAGGGCCTTGGTGTGGTAAGGATGGAAACTTGTGTAAATACTGTATGTGGTTGGTAAGTTTTATGTGAACGGAAGTATTGAGGGTGTTGTTTCTAAACTGATGTCCACGTCAAGGTATGTGACTTTTGTTGGAGATGGACCAAGAGAACTGGACAGCACGGAATTGGTTCAGCTGTTCAAGGAATGTGTTGGAACTGGTATCACCATGAGTCCATATCATCAGGATATCATCCAAGAACCTTATGAAGAGTAGTGGGCTCAAGGGTTGAGTTTGGAGGAAATCGTGTTCGAGCTTGCCCATAAACATATTATCTTTAGAAGGTGCCATTCTCGTAATCATGGCAGTGTCTCGTATCTGAAGGTAGTGTTCGTCGTCAAAGGTGTAGTTTTTACATTTGAGGACTAGGTTGGCCAGGTTAAGAAGGAAAGCTGTGGTTGGGATATGAGACTTGGATCTCTGATTAAAGAAGAATTCCAAAGCTGCTAAGCCATGGGCATGAAAAATGTTTGTATACAAGGAAGTAAGATCTATGGTAGAAAGCAGTACGTCAGAATAAAGGGACGGTAATTTGCAGATGATTTATAATAGCTGGTAGGTGTTGCGTATGTAAGCAGACAGCGCTTGAACATGTGGTTGAAGGAAGGAGTCAACAAAAGCGGAAATGCGTTCAGTAGGAAAATTATATCTGGTTCGAATGGATCTGCGTGGGTTACCTGGTTTGTGGATCTTCGGTAATAGATAAAAGGTCGGGGTATGTGAGCTTTCCAAGGTTAGGTACTTTATGATCATTTCAGATATGCTCTCACGAGGACCTTTCGTGCTGATGAAATCGGAAATTTTCTGTTAGGTGTAGTTTAGGTCTGCCGTTGTGGATTTCTTCCGTAACCAGTTCCCTGTTGTCCAGTTCACTTCGTCCACCTCTAACAAAAGAGTCACATTCTTTGACGTGGACATCACTTTAGAAAACAACACCCTCAGTGCTTCCGTTCACATAAAACTACCATCCACATGCAGCATTTACACTACTCAAGTTCCCATCCTTACCACACCGAGAAAGCAATTACTTTCTTTCTTGCCCTCAGAGGACAACGCCTGAATTCCACTACCTCTGCTACTTAAAATTACAACCGACGTACGAGTCCTTGGTCAACCGTGGCTACCCATCTAACCGTGTAACCAAACAGGTTCGCTGTTCATCCTCACACATTCAACACACTCAAACCTCCAACATTAATCTCAACCCACCGACTCTAATCACTCAGTTCCATCCTAAACTAACCAAGGCCAAACAAATCCTACTCTCATTTGCACATTCTCCAATCTGACCCAGACACAAAATCAGTATTCCCTACCAAACCTAGATTACTTTCTCAACATCCACCTAATCCTAGAAACATCTTGGTCCATACAAATCGTTCCTTGCAACCACCCCAAATCGGCGCCCATATATGCAAGAGACCCGGATGTAGGATCTGCTCCATTTTCATCACTTCTCCCACAGTCAATTTCAAAACTACTAGTGGCCGATACACCCTAAATCCCAAGGGTACATGCCACACCTCTAGTGTAATCTATATCCTAACCTAGAAGTTCTGTGATACCTTTTATTTGGAGGAAACAGGTTGTGCTTTTAACATTCGTATTAACAACCATGGTCACTTCTGCACTATCAACAAACTGGATGCCCGAGTCTCACAGCACCAATTTTGACCTATTTTTCCTGGTTGCCATAATACACATTTAACTCCTACGACCAGCACCGCAACACGCCCTCTGTGGGAGGGCGCCTTTATTCATGGCTTGAGCGCAAAAATAAAACCTGGCCTTAACCTTCAATAATTCTAAACCTCCCGTTTCCCCATTTTCAACACAGTTCCTTCTACGTTCCCATCCCGAACTTAAACGCTGTACAGTTGTCAGTTCTTCCATGCTCCTGAAAGCTACGTGTCGCCACTGTCTCTTCAACCTTGTGTTTATTCTACACGTGCACATCGTTTTCTTGTTTACACATGATTATGAGCGTACAGTGGGCTCGAAATATAGAAGTGACCTGTGCATTTGTGTGTGTATTCTAGTACGGAACATATAAGCTGTAAATAAATTCCTTCCTTTTTATCATAAATTTACATTTACCTTATATATAGAAATTTTGTTTTCTTAACCACTTTACGAATTTGTAACTATTCACAGCATGTTTCACAGAACTAGAAATGTGAGAATCGGTTTAGAAAGTTCCTAATACGCCTGTTCGTGGCTAGATGACGCGCAATGCTGACCACACTGCCGTCACTCAGGTGGATACAGTTCCACCAAGCGCGGACAGGTGGCGTTGGAGCAGGCTACCTATCGGTCTGTAACGCCGGTGGTGTATTTCTTCATACTGGTACATTGAGCCTCCATTATTCCTATGGTACAAATTGAAAGGAAGTAAATAAATTTTTACCAGTTTAATACTTAATGTGTGTAGTTCAGCTTTGTTGTCATTATTATTCTCTGTATTAATGTGTATTGTTGCAGTTTGTGAATATTCATTGAAAAACATAAATAAATAAAGAATGAGTAGGTTGAGCGGCTGTGGAGAGGTGGAGATTGCACAATTATTATAAAATGTAGGGGGAGGCAGCATGTTGAATAACTTTAATAAGATAAAATGAAAGCTGTCATATAATGTCCGGATATGTAAGAATGTGAGTCTCAATTTGCTCGTGACTGGAGAATTATACACGGACAAGTAACTTTAATTCATCTGATACGAATGTGTATAATGCTCCTGAAATTTATTTGAGGATGACGATCATTTGTATGGACATTTCTGGTGCTTCCTTAGTGTGAGCAAAGTAGAATAATGACCTACTTATATTTTAGGGACAACTATGGGTTTGTCACTTTTGCTTACAAAGTGGATGCTTACGAAGCAGTGGAACATGGAAATGATGATCCGTCATTGCCACAGTATGATCTGTGCTTCGGTGGTAGAAGAGCCTTCTGTAAAGTGCGCTACTCTGATTTAGGTAAGTTTAAGTTCACCTCTCTCGAGGCTAAAATGAAAGTGGTATACAGGCTGTTTCAGGACCTCTGGTACAAACTTTGGGAGGTGAATTCTCATATCAAGACAAGAAAAGAAGTTCATATGAGCATGCGCTCCATCATACGTAGTTTCGGCGCTAGAGGGCCGCAAAGTCGTCCAAAACTGTATTTCAAGGCGATTTATTTCCAATACTAATAGCTGTAGAGCTGGCAGTTCGTCGTTTCGTCAAAGAAATCGGACTTTCTCGTTCAGAAAATGCACATGTCAGAAGGGAAGGGGAAGTGCGCGAGGGATTCCCCAAGCATTGCACAGCGAATGGGTCGAACAGCAAGTAGAGGATGACTTCCTATCAGAGAACAACAACACGTTGATTTCAAGGTGATACGTCAAACAGATGCAAGATGGGAAAGAAATTAAGAATGTTTTGCGTGGTTACATAATTTCACTTCGGAATCCCTCGTTCATTTTCCCATCACTTTTGACATGCATTTTCTGAACGAGCAGGTCCGATTTCTTTGACAATACGGTAGACCGCAAGCTCTACAGCTATTAGTATTCTAAATAAATCGCCTTGAAATACAGTTTTGGGGGCCCTCTAGCGCCGAAACTACGCATGTTAGGGCGCGTGTTCATATGAACTTATTTTCTTTTTTTGATATGAGGATTCACCTCCCGAAGTTTGTACCAGAGGCCCTGAAACACCCTGTATAGTTAGGGATTCTTATAGTTTCCTTGTCGTGTGATTATGGATCATTTCATGACGTCTGTGTACCGTGAAAAAAATTAATATAGGCTCATTTATGTTGATATACCAAATAAACTTCCATTATTCGTACGATAGAAAGTGAATCTAGAGCAGCAGTTCTCAAAGTGTGCTCCGGGGACTCTGCAATTGACCATGAAAAAAATCTCGCGTCACCCCCAAGTTTAAGAGAAAAATTACGGAAAACTTTTTGTTACCTTATGCAATAACAGCACACCCAAAATGCGCTTGCTTTAATAAGTGCACTAATGATATTCAGGGTTAGGGAGAGACAGTTATTTTATGTAGTTAATTAAATTTCATCTTATATCCTCATTTGTGATTAGACTGTGTTATTGGCTTGGTTCAACGAGTATTCAACATAGTAACATTTCTTGTAACGTGAAGATGGAGCTATTTCGCAGTCTGAAGTGCAGTGATCTTTCTTTGCTAATGAACGGATCCAACTTCATGGCAGCGCTAATGGTTCTCGTGTTTGTGTGATAGGAAACCTTGAAAATGCACTGCAAGCTGTGAATTGAAAAACAGTCAGTTAGTTGACAGTAGAACTTGACTTGCTATTGGAAAACCCATAAGTCTGGATATCTCTTCCATTGATCACTGAAAACCTGCAGAAAAAGTTGGTTTTAGTGTTTCATCTTGATGTGCATTGTATTTCTCGATCAGGGCAACTGCACGTTTTTCCTTATTGTTAATGCATTTGCTGGATCTGACGCACATTTTTTGTGGCATGGTAGTTCGCATCAGAAGCCCAGAGTTAGAAATTAACTGTGTAAACTTCGAGTCAAGTGCTAGTATTTTCGAGAAACTAATACCGAGTGGACATGGCTCGGTGGTAGAGCGGTAGCTTGGCTTCAGGAGGTCGTGGGTTCAGTGCCCGCGACTGACCATCCTGATTGAAGTTTTTCCAGTCACAACAGGCAAATGCCGGGATTGGTACCTTAAACTTGACCTTGATCAACAGCTTCCCGCATCCTTTCTTCCTCCCTATCCCGGCCTGAGCCTTAGATGCCTGAAGACCTTAAATAAAGTTTAATTCAATTCGAAGAACGCATTAATACAGAATAATCTGAATATTTTTCCATAGGTGCTATCCTCATCAACCATCACTCGCTTTTCCATTTTTCTTCAGCTTCTGTCAGCAATTGAAGATAGTTTCAAGAGCTGTAATTACTTGTTCCCAAGCAGAGAGACCCATAAACTTTGTATTTTGGTCCGTTTTAGCATCTAATGACTTCGGCTCGTCTTTATTCCATTAGCTGTTAAGTTTCTAAAGTCCACCATCAGCGATACCTCAGCTGGGACTCGAGTTCAGAACCTTGGAGACGCTGGCCTGATAACGCGGTCGGCTATAGACTCGTGCTTTATCTCAAATCCCGATAGCAGCTACGACAGAAATATATTTCTTTTTTTTTCGAAAATTAACAAACATGCCATTCATTTTTCCTTCAGACATTTCCAAGTATTTCACGTGAATTTTCCACAATTACACATACGTTTATCGTTTTACAAGTGGCAGGCTTAACAATAACCACCTTTCTTCCAAAAAGAGAATCTAGAACTACAGAAGGTTGATCCGTCTGTGTGTGTCCGATTTTGACGTCTTCCCTACCTTATGAAAAACCACGGGACCACCATCGGTTGCCTTCGATGTGAGCACCATGTCTCCTGGCAATAGCCCTGCACCGTAACTTCCATTGTAGAAGGCACGGTTGAAGTACAGGAAGGGGAATCTTGAGCCACTCCTCCTGGCAGGCTTTCCAGAGGCCACGGACAGTTGTGACAGGACGAGATGCAAGTGCTCTTTTCAATAGGCCAAACCCGCAAAAATCCATGGGACTCGCATCAGGTGACTTCACTGGTATGTCGTGGAAGAGAATAGCCTGGATGCCGGTGTCTGTCGCCATCTGTTGCAGAAATCGCTGGGTAGAACGCGACGTATGTGATGAGGCCTTATCCATATGCACACGGACTTGATTTACTGCATTTCCATACAAACGGGGCAGATCTTCTGTATAAATTGGTGTGAGAATATGTTGCTGATAAAATGCGGAGTTGATCTTGCAGTTGTTAGGCACTCGGCGAATCGTTAACTTGCCTTCATAGCAGTATCCCGCGACAACCATAAAGCCCTTCGAGAAACTTGCTTTGCACTGGCGGATGAAGTCAGGACCGGTTTTTGCATCGCTGGGAGTGTACGTTACGGCTCGAATTTTGCCACAATCGGCTAGATAAATCCATGCTTCATCGTGTGTGGCTACAAACTTCCACTTGTTCCTGGATAGATGGCATTCATAGAGGCGCCTGCAGCGGGTTTTTCTGTCCCTCCGATGAGCCGCAGTAAAGACATGTCCACAACTTTTAAACACCGTCCGGAGCTTTAATTTGTTACGTAGGTGGCGGTTCACACTCGTCTTGCCATCACACGTTGCGGAGGAGGGTTTTCCTGTAAGGCAATTCGCCGCAATTTCCGAGCCTCAGGTGGCGTCACTGCAGTACACGGTCGCTTTCTACTCCCCTTCGTGGGTGAATGAAGTGCTGGAACGTCGTTGTGTTTTATGTCGGTTAATTATGTTCTTGATGGTTGTTGTTCCCAATGTACATCCATTTTTCCTGCACTGTTTCTGAATCTGTTACGGAAAACTTGGCATGGAAAAGTGCTACCACATAGCCTTCCCAAAATCGGTTCACCTTGGGTGCCATGATTCACACAACACACACGCTACCTTGGCGTGATACTAGAAGGCTTTCCTGTTACTGTTTGAATCATTCGGATCGGTCGATTGTGTGCAGCAGCAATATTCTCGATCTTTAAACTAAGACATCTTTTCTATTAACTGCGTTATAAACGATATACAGTGGACTGTCTTTAATTCGAACTCCAAGGGGATACGAAAGAAGAAGTACTATATTAACGCACAAAATAACGTACACGTTTAACATCAGTGGCTAGCTGTTCTCACTGAAAGAAAATAATTCTTCTGGTTTTCTTTGGGGTTGTTTATTTTTACATAACTGAAAAAGAATTCATTTATTGCGTGAACTTCAATGCAGTTAAGGTTTCATATTTTTTCTTACAAATCATTAACTAGCGGAGGAGTGGTTTAAGGACTATCTGCCCATAAAAGGGTGAACTATCCCGCGTTATTGAGGAAATGACGGCTGACTCTGGATAGTTGTAAACCTGTTGAAATAGCATTTTTCTGTTTGCTACCTGACAATCACTAAAAACTTCGTTTCAGTCATTCGAATTCAGGATGAAATTCTGTCTTCGAATTATCCAAATAAAAGGTTGGAAAATTCGAATTACATATGATTTTTTTTTAAACATTGGTTTCAATAACAATTTCAAATGGAATAAAGTTCTATTCGAATTATCCAGTTTCAAATTACAGAGTCCACTGTATAATGATGTTATTATAAGTCCTTCTACGGTATGTTGTACAATTTTGTAAATTCATCTAATTAAGGGTTTTTAACATATAAACAATTTCAGCATGACTGCTCCTATGTTAAGGATTGTGACATACTGCGATTTTGCACACCTGGTTGCGACCTCTAAATGCTCTCAAAATTAATCAGATTTTACCAAAATTATTTGTATGGTTAGTGGAACAGATTGGAAATGTGCCCCGTTGAGTTGTCAAAACTTTTAAAATAAGGATTTCGTTAATATATATATATTATACAGGAAATGTGGTGTTGGTAGTAGATCTTCAGTAGTCGCAGTGTAGTAAACGTGTGAATATCTTCTATTTTACGTAAGGCTAGACGACCTATTAAGTTTTTAAGATCCCATATAAGTATTTGAGAAAACTAAAAAGCTAAGTAATACCATTATTGTGAGTTCTAGAGAGGGATGAAACAATTGAAAGTTGCGAATTGAACTGTTAGACCATTCCTGTTGTAGCTATGTAATAAATAGTAATTATACGTTGTACACTGAACACTCAAGTTCACAACAATGGCCATTTGAAAAAGTTTTTTAAGTTAAAATAGTGGCACGATATGTCGACACTGTAGCAGTAATCGTGTCCAGTGATTGTTTATATTAAATTCAAAATTGTCTTTTCAGATGCAATGGGTAATGCTGCTCAGGCTTCCCAGTTACCTAGAAGAGAAGATTCATTTGACTTATTGCTGCGTGAAGCACAAGCCAAACTTAGAAAACGGAAAATGTGACAAAAACTAAATATATTAGGTGTAGCGTCTTTCGTGGTAGAATGTCCTAATTTTTGGGGGACAGTTTTTGTTTCATTGCTATGCTTTTATTCCTAGAAGCAGGCAGTGGCTTAATTGTCCAAAGTAGTAATGTGATAAGTATGTATGGAAGTGTGTATTTGTGTGGAAGTATATATATATATGTGAAAGAAAGTTATGATTGAAGTTTTAAATGTACATATTGTATACAAAAAGAAAAGGTGCTTAGTCAAAACAGTTTGCTGTGTAAGCATACTGTGTATTCCATAGAATTGTTGTCGATTAATTTTATGAGTTTGGGTGCTACCAATTCGACCTCATCTCTGAGGTGTAACGGTTATTCGTTGGGGTCTTTGTTCAGCAGAAAACTGAAATAGACGAATATCTCTCAGAACAGGGAATTAATTCTTCATATGAACTATACTTTGGTTTTTAATTATGCTTATACCGTATTAAATGTAATTGTATATACTATACTGATTGAACGAATGAGATGTTCATGGTACACCTGATATTAAGCCTCTACGTTCGCGTATATAATAGTGTTTAGTGAAGCAGTAATAGATTTTAAATCTATTCGTCAATTGGGAGCTAAAATATGTCTGAAGTGTTATTCATAAAGTTTCCTGTTATATCACAAAAGAAATGAAACGAAATAATTTAAAGCCAAATATTTTATAATTAAATTCGCAGCGATATTTTATGCAGAAAAATCGGGTTTCCCTTCTCAAATGATAGTTTTCCTAACGGTAGTACATGTATTTGCTTGTCTAGTCACTGCTATAAAATAATCATTATTTGACATTATTTTATTGCCATACATTGCTGTATATTCTAAGTAGATCTATGCCATTTTCCATAATGCAAGCTTAGTTCATGTTTAAGGGAACATTGTTCGACAGAATAATGAGACACGTAGGTGAAAAAGCAAATGTTTTAGCTTTTAAGGTAAATAATAGGCAGTGTCTTGACTTCCATTTTTTGTTAGTTTTATGCGGTTAGTAATTAAATGTCTAGTGGCAATATAAAATTACCTCTTTTTAGCAGAGATAGGTTGTTGCTTTTTCAGTTCGTTAGAACGTCACGAGAACAGTATTCCCCAAAATGTTTGAGTTCATATGAACTAAGCATATTGTGAATAATACCCGGATGAAACTGATGAAATATGAAATGCCAATATTAAAGTGATTTTTAATTGTTGGATTGATCAGTGAGATATAAAATGTTATTGTAGTTTAATTGCTCAAGATGAAAACTAGCAAGAGATTGCTATATTTCAGATAGTGGTCACTTACATAAATACTACTTATGGTATTTAAATAACGAAAGATTTGTATTTCATATGGGTTTTTGTTGCAGAATATTAAATTATACGTGAATGAAGTATAGTGCAGGAGCACTTTTTATGTTAACTAGAAATATGAATATTTTTGTTCATAAATGCTAATATTGTAAAAGAGTAGCGAATGAAATAAGGTAGCTCAATGGCGATTTTACGTTTTACTTTAAGGAACTGATTAGCAGGTAAATCAGTGCTAAATTTATTGAACTATAGTAAACCTTGGTAGCAATAATGCACATTACTGTTTTGTGCGGACGAACATGTTGAAAGTATCTGAACAAGGGAAGAAATTTTTCAGATGTAGATGAAAAGTCTCTTCAGATTTCTTTTCTATTTGTTAAAAAAGTTATATCTTGCAAGGAAATATATTTTGGCAAGCAGATGGAAAACATTTTGGAAGAGACAAGTATATTGAATAAAAATGTGTGCTTTGAGCAAGGAACTTGTTTTTTTGTTTTTGTTTTTGTTTTTTTTATCCACAAATTTAGCGGAGTTTGTTAAATAAATAATTAGTTTTATTGCATTTACTAGTATGTGTTCGCAAGTACTAGATTTTTATTTCTTCCATGAAGAACTAACTTGTTAGACTCTCGCAAGCGATGTAGGTAGTATTGAATAACATACCTTTAATGCAAATTTGACATCTAAAATTCCATTCGTCACAATTATTAAGTAATTAATTACATTAGCAACCTCTGTTATAAAACATTGGAAACGCTTCATAATGATACGTTTTGTGTTTCTATAACCATGATAGGTACTCGAATGCGTGCAAAATATAAAAAATAAGGTCTCATGTGGACATTCTCATTTGATCCCTAGTCTCTCAAAACCCGTGTGTAAGTCGCGATACTAGTTAGTAGCATTCTTATACAGTATGCAATTACGTGATTTTCATTGTTTTTCTGGTGCTTAGAGTGGGAAATGTAGGGGGTGGTGCGAGTGTGTGTCCTTTCACGCACCTTCAAAACAATGAAAATCACATTATTTCAACTGCATTTCTATGCTATTAGCAACTGCTGTTGAGACTATAACACGTGTTTGCTGCCTCTGCAACTACAAATTACTAGTAAAAAGTATGATTTTTTTTTTAAAGGGTTACGACTTACGACAGGTAACCCTATTTGTCCTTGCCATAATCTGTGTGCATGAAGAGGGGGTCATCTATCCAAACCATTCCCGAGAGGAAACGTTCATTCACTTTTTTAATAGGGAAATTATTCAGTTGCTGTTCTCAATAATAGCTATTCCTTGTCTTATAATTTGCGGTGTAGTTCAAATAGAGTGATTTTCATTTTAGAGTGCCAAATCTAATGCGAAATCAAAGGGTGATGTACGTGCAAAGACAGTATAACCACGGAAATCTGAACCAATTGGAGTTGAGTTCTGTTTGGATTCCGGAAAATTCGGATTATCCGAAAACGTTTAAAATACCAGTAAATGTTTCGGATTACCAGGGTTATACTGTAGTACATTGTGTCCTTTGACTCACATAACCTCCTGATTATTCATCACATTCGGCACTCTATGGTCCAGTCTCCACCCATAAGACCCGTAGGAACGGCTGTTCTCTTCTTATTTGAAGTTTGTTTAAAAACTAATTAAAAACGTGGGTAGATATTTGGAAAACCGGCGGTTTGTTTGCATTGTTGCCATCTCTCATATCACATTTTTTTCTCTGTCGGATACTGCAGGAAGAACTTTCATGGTTTTGTGCTTCTAATCTAAAATTCGTGCTTCACAACTAATGAGATGATCATGGGTAAACATTTCGAGAAAACTATGGTTTATTTGCAGTGTTGCCATCCCTCAAATCATATTTTTTTACTCGTCAGATGCTGTCGATTTTTCTTGTTTTATGCCTGGCTGCTCTCTTCTGATCTGAAGTTTGCGCTTCAAAACTAATGAGAAAATTCTGGGCAAACTGCGAAACCGGCAGTTTATTTGCAGTGTTACCATATCTCGTTTTTGTCTTGTCGAAAACTGCCAGTAGAATTTTTCTTGTTTTGTGCATGTCTGCTCTCTTCTGATTTAAAATTTATGCTTCAAGACTAATGATAAAATCTTGAGTGAGCATTATGAAAACTGCGGTTTATTTGCAGTGTTGCCATCTCTCAAATTTTACTCCATGTCGGATAATGTCAGAAGAATTTTCCATATTTTGTGACTGGTTGTTTGGAAGTAGCAGAATTGGTTAAACAACTCTATTGTTAAACTAACATATCCAATAAGCCACTTGTAAATTGAATGGATACTGGTCTGATTTCATTTACTAGTGTAATTTCTTCAGAAATAAAGCGTTATTTCCAATATTTTTTTTTTATTTTACAGTTTGAAATTTTAATATTCATTATATTTGCAATGGCAGTATATACCAGATTAGAATGAAGCAATACGGGTTATATGGATGCAGACTGTATTTTACATAACATTCTGAGCAGTGTCGATACTTTGCAGATTTCCAGTAATTGGTATTCTTACTGAAGTGTTTTCTCTGCAGACAGAGAAGGAAACTGGACACTTCATCTGTGGACAGTTCAAAGTTCACAACCAATTTTCTTGATTTTTGACAGACTTAACTATCTGCGATGGGCCTCAATTTACTTAGTGCAGATGCGGGATTTGGAAAATAAGCAACCTCTAATCTACGAAAAAAAATTTCAGGGTCACTTTGCCATTAGACACACGAAGGAGAAATTCAATGCTGTTGGTTCAGACGTGGTACTTGAGCAAACAATAAACAGATCCCAGAAGTCTGCAGGAGGCATAGTTGGACAAACCAGGCAAAAGGATTACGTTGCTGAATGGGAAATTGTTTATTATGAAGTTCTTGCTATTACCAATACGTTCAAGGAAATGTATCGAATCAAGATTATGAGCTCAAGTACATTACGATATACATGGATCCCACGCAAGGGAACGTTGGGAAAATGTTGAACGTAAATACCACTTCATTAATAGCAGGGAAAATCCGTACGTTAATAGTGCAAAACAATGCTTCACATCTTGACTAATGAACGCTTACCAGAGAGGTGCGCACAGAGGCTACTCAACGTCTCTGATGCATGTGCAGAGTACTTGAAGTTCAGGGAAGAACGATTCATCAATAGAAAAAACCCACTCTTAGCTATGATACATAAGCAGAAGCTCCGAACATTTTCGACAGCTCGAGTAGTGTCTGCACCAGTAGCTCAGTAACCAAAGAACGTTGTTAAGGAGGTGACTCCCCTAGAAAGATCGGTTTCCATTGCCAAAGAGAGAGGGGCTGCCAATAGGTTTGACACCCCATACTACTCTCATCAATAGTAACTGCGACTACTAAGCCTGTCAAATCTGCTTTCATGGTCGAATTATGAAAGATGCTTCCGGAGATTGAGACACTTCAAGTCAATTCGTCATCTACTTCCACTGCTGCTGTTATAGATGTTATATGAGAGATACGACGAACCCAAACATCATCTCTTCAGACATTTGCAGACATGTTTGCAACTCTCATAAACCACGTCAGAAATGTCGGCCCACATGAACGTGAAGATTATATATTTGATAGCTGCCTTGCTCATTCCATAAAAAATGCGGAGAGGGAAAGAAAAGCGTCTGTAGATCTCATAGGTGTACATTTGCACCCGACCTCGCTCAACCTCGAATTTGCGATGGGACTTCTACCTCGCGAGGTCCGACCTAGCGAAATTGAACATTAACATCTATTGTGTAAGACATGTCTATGCAACATTTCAGACAGGTGAATAACGAACAAATAAGGGCCGAACGCGGTGGCTTAATGGTGTAGCACTCACCTCTGGTGCTGGGGATCGTCGTTTCGATCCCGGCTCATGCCATGTAGGCTTGAAAAGCCTTACAAATTAAATTCAATTCAACGAATAAATAAATATTTGGTCTATTTCAAAATAAATAAATTCTGAATTAAAATGAATACTTTAGTCTGACAAGGGTTATTTGGGATAGTGAATTATCTCGGAATACGTAGTTGTTCATTTTAAACTGAAGTTATGTATCTTGAAAAATGATTTTTATATTATGTATGCTGTGTGCGAATTTAGGGATGTGAGTGGGATTTCCCTGTAACAATAAAAAAAGGAGGACTGCGAGAGAAGTGAAACTTGCCTTCTTTCGGTTTCATAAACAGCTGTAGCTTAAAAATATCAAGTTTGGACAAGGTGCTGTTCCAATTTGCAAACTTCATTTCGACTATAAGATTCAAGGGAAGAATGTTATTCGCAGCAGGGATGTTAAAACATTGATCAGCGAGAGGCGAGACATGTATTACTACGTTATGGGACCGTGTGCATCACCGATGATTCATAGCAGTTTTATTTTCTAAGGCCGTGTAGATCAGCCATGATGCACAACACAATGACTCGATAGTGGCTTCTACTCATATGGCCCCAGAAAGTTGTATCATCTTGTTGGTTTCTGGCTTCAGCATGTTATTGTAGTTAAATCGTATGAACATTTTATTTATTGTTTTGCGTAGTTACTGCTAAAGTAACTGAAGGCATATGGAATTCAAGATATGAAGTAAATATTGTCTTTCCTTTTAATTCCAACAGTTGTTTTGATAATGACAGGTTATAAGTTATTACAAAATATTCAGTTATACAGCAAATGTACAAACTTCAAGCTGGTGAGGAGATGAGACTGACTGTTGGCATGTATTTTGCTGCAGTGGCAATCCATAACCTTGAATAAAATTTTGAATGATTATCCAAACCCGTATAGGATCACAGGAACCTTCCAAACCTGTTCCTGAGTTAAAAGTTGATCCCTTATCTCATGGCACCGCTTCTGCGATCTGCATGAATGGTTTTGAACACGTCTTGCTTAAACTTTTCCGACGACAACCTCAACCATTTTAAGTTCCAAAATTGAAAATACCCCCCCTCCCCAAAGAAAACTCGAGAACCGTCCCTGCGATCTGGATTAATGATACGGGTTTGAACTCGTCTTGACAGGACCTTTCCAACAACCCATAAACAATCTTACTAGTTCTAGTAAGTTCTACCCATAAACCATCTTCCTAGTAAGTCCTAGTTCAAAGTTATAAATCCCCACCCCCTATCTGGCACCGTCACTGTAATATGTATGATCTATACAAGTTTGAGCTAGTCTCCCTTTCCAACGACACCTTCTTAGTCGTTTCTGAGTTGAAAGTAGTTGTTGGATAGACGGACAGTGCTGTTCTATAAGGCTTCACAGCGTTTGCTGCTGAAACCTAAAAGCAAATCAGGCTTTTCCAATACCCTACGGCAGAAGTAGCTAATGTAAAAAAATATTAGCTTTTATTACTGCTTTTATCAGTGGGAAAATAGAATGGGATACAAAATATTTCATTGCTTTTTATTCTTAATGTGATTACTACGTGTATCTGCAGTTTGGGGAAGAACGTCCATCGGCCTGTACAATTTCCAAATCAGCGTCCTAAAACATCTCACAAGGAGACTCAATGAGATCATATCGAAACCTCCCCTGAAATTTTGTTAGAAGAATCTACTTCCTATAGAGAGGTAATATACAGAAAAATAGCTGCCCACATTAACAGCAGGTACCGAGATGGGACCTTATTAAATATTGGTCGAAGTGTACAAAAAGTGTATTTCTCATGATTCAATGAGAGAGTAGAATTATTATAGCATCACCTCCCACACCGCAGCACTCCTCACCAGGGAGTATTTACGGAGTCTGATCCCCGCCCCCGGAAATTAATTTATTTTGATAAATTCGGCAAAATTATATGGCTTTTTGAATGGCTGATCAAAGCAGGGCTCGAATCCACGTGACTGCGTATAAGAAGAGGTTCGTAGCCAGGTGGACTACACTGTGCTAGAAATCGCCGTAGAAAAATACGAACAATGTAACTAATTTTGCAATAGAGAACTAATTTGAATCGAACCACACTACCTCATACGGATTGTTGATGAAAATACGGACAATAGCTTTGTGATAAAATAAGTTCCTTGGAAATATTTTTTTTGTTCTTTTTATAACTGTAACAATTTCTTCGCGAAGAACTTTTCGTCTTCCTCCGGAAGGCTTCTTCAGGCGAGCAACAATTTAAGAAATTTTAAGCTAGGACGTTTGAAGTTTCATAACGTAGCGCTGAAGAATGTAAACAACGTTTTTCAAATACACTGGCGCGTTGTTACTCTTTTATTTACATTTTTAAATACACGTAACCATACAAAAAGCACATTTCAACACAACAAATCGTCGAAGGCTTGAAGGAAGTCAGTTTCCTCGTTTACTCCAATTTTTAGGAAGACCTGACACCACTATGATTCTCAATCCCTATTTGAATATGCAGCTGTTATGGGGTGTTTATATTTAATTAATAGGGAACTTTAAGAAAATTTTAAGAATTGTTTGTTTTTACTAAAAATTTATCCAAGGACTGAAATAAGTTTTGTTCAAATTATCCCTGTGTTGAGGGCGGGATACCTAGCAATAATGTAGCACGCCTTTTTAAATGTCCTGTGAATCAGAATGGTGAATAATAACTTACTGCAGGATTGACTTCATTCAGTAAAACAACCCATAAAAAAACTACAATTTCCAATATGTTAATTGGTCGATCTACTGAAAAAGAACGGAAAATTTGAAACACTTTTTCAAACAATATTGCACCAGCTTTATACCCTCCCCTTTGAAAACAATTGAAAAATCTTTCACAGAAATTAAAAGTTTTTAAATCTGACCATCTAAATTCTTCTGGAGTGTACAAAATAACCCGCTAATGTGATCGAACTTATACTGGTATGACTAAAATAAACTTGATAAGGGTTAAAGTACATGCAAGAAGCAAAAGCACCCAATCCAGTCTTCAGTTTGCCTGATCATTTAAATTAGGCAAAACGTAACTTTGTCGCATTATTCTGATTCACATATTGACAGAACAGTTAGAGCAGCGTTCCGCAAACTATTCTCAACTGCAGACCAATTTTATTAGGTGGTAGGTTCTACGGACTCTCTTCAAAAGCAATTAATATATATTATGTTTTGAGTTCCATATTAATACCGAGGTAATATTTTTGGAAAATTATTAACTAATATTTCCTTAATTTTCTATTAGGATTAATATAGGAAGGTCCTGACGCGAAGGTCCCTGGACAAGATGAACCGATAGTGGTTTGGTATTGCCTTCCATCGGATGAAGATGACTTTCTAAGGACGGGACCTATGGTTTTACATAGGCTTCGAACCTCTTGTGTCCTCACGAGGAATCGAACCTGGGACCGCTTGATTGCAAGACAGCGAGCGTTACCACTCACCTACATGAGACATTAGAATTAATTACCGGAAGAGAATTCATATTAGTTAATATTGGGTTGGTGCGAATGAAATGTCCGCCCCAGATGCGTTATGTCCAAAAGCCAAAAAATGAAAACTACATTACCTAGTTAAAATCATGTTTGCGGTGCATTTCATGGGGTTCAGCACTGTAACGATCTGCAGTGATGGTTTCACCTCGCCTAAGAAAGACATAATGGATCACTCCCACCATACCAGCAACATCTTCCGTGGGTGGAGAGGTGATTTAGGACACCGCCGTGGACGTTGATCACGATCCAACCATTGACATTACTGTTTAAGATTGTCATAGCAGATCTATTTTCCATTTAGTGACAATCCGATCCAAAGAAACCTTTCTGCTTGTAACTTACACTCCGAGAACTGCACACCTGCAGACGGTGTTTCTTGTTGGCCGGTGTCAACTCCTGTGGCACCCATGAGTTCAACTTGCCACGAGTTCAACTTTTTCACCTTACCGATCTCACAGAGCCGCCGACTAACAGTAATAGTGTGTTTTATACCTAACTCGTTTGCAATAGCACGAACACTTTTTCGAGGGTCCACTTCCACGGTGTTCCTGATCATCTCATCTGAACATGATGTTGGTCGGTTCCCATGGGACTCATTTTGCAATGTTGTGTCACCGGAACGAAATATGGCAAACCAGCGGCGAATGGTCCTGTCCTAAATGCACTGTTAATGTTTTAAAGGCTTGCTGTGCAGATTACCTCAGTTTGAATTTATAAAAAAAAAAAAATCATTCGCAGTTGTGTTTTCCATGGTACACTTTCATACGGCCCGGTTCAACAACACACTTCTTCCTGATTGACTAAGTACACCAGCCTGTTTGGTGGACGTTAGACGTATGATAGATGTAGTTTATGACGTTAGACGTATGATATTAGATGTAGTTTATGACGTTAGACGTATACCTTAGTCGATCCCTGTGTTGTGTTGCTGAAGTACGTTTCCCACCAGGCGTCATAGTGGTAATTTCATTCGCACCAACCCAATATTTAATAATTAAAGGATATCAAGAATGTTTTATAGATCTATAAGCTATTTGTCTTATCTCCTCCTCATTAACTGAAAAAATAAAATAATGTAGTTGGTACTTTCATTAATGATATAGATGAGCCTCTTGCACAGTGTTTCAATGTTCGAATGTATACTGGTGAGCTTAAGTTTGAGATCGACACATACAGTCGATTTCTATGCTTCGTTTTTATTTCAGTTAGTGATGAAAAACCTTTCTCACAGAGATACGTAGAAGAAAACTGAATATATTTTTTGAAGCACCTTTGTATAGTTCACTATAATATCTTTTCACTTATGGTGAAGTCCAGAAAATAAACGTGCCTTCTGCTTGGTTTTTTATTTTAAGTCCAGCGTCATTCGAGAGATTTCATTTAATAATAGTTTATTATTTTCAATATCACAACGGAAAGAATCGCGAACCCATGAAAATTCATCATATTTATTATTTGGAAAATCATTTTTGAATTGTGAGTTGAGAGTTTCGAGATGGGAACATATATCATTGCATAATTCTTTTTCAATGTAGAGATCATTTTCCACTAAGAAGGACTTTAGTGTTGGAAATGGCGAAAAATGTCTCTGTCGTACACAACTGACCCACAAACCAAGTTTCCTTTCAAACGCCTTAATTTTGTTATGAGCATTGAGCACAGTCAAAGAATTACCTTGAAAAGAGAGATTTAGTTCGTTTAGTGTTTGAAAGATACGCCAATTTACTTAGCCAGAAGCCATCAGCAAGGAGTGAAATCTAATCATCGTTGCTTTCGTCCCATCTTAGAGCCTTGTGAGGACCTTACCCCGTGAGAGACAGCGAACTTCAGAATGAAGAAGAAGGTGTTCGCTACCCATGTCATTGAAAAATAACGAAAAATAATCTGCTATTCAGAGACCTTGCCATAATAAAGTTTATTGTAACGCTGGTTTCTAACACGGCCTTGAATTTAAATGTGATACCTTTGGCCGCCAAGGCTTACCTGTGCATTAAACAGTGAGTCCAACTAAATCGGGAGCCATGTCTCTTGACTTTAACTACAACTTCACTGTGCCTACGGTAAGCGCACGAGCTCCATCCGAACAAAAATCCACGCATATTTTTCAATAAATGTCATGCTCTTGCATGTACATATTGAGAACTTGAAAAATATGTTGTCCAGTTGAACGAATTGTCCAAGTTTTGGAAAATAACATATCTTCATTAATTTAATTATTACAGTTTTGTCTGATGTAACAAATAAATTGTGCTTCATTTGAAACGTCAGATGTCTCTTCTGTCCGAAGTGAATAAAACAAACTGTCTTTTACTCCACTGACAAGTTCAGATTTTACATTATGAGCCATATCATTGATTCGGCGGGTAACTGTTTCGGCTGAGAGTGGTAATAATTCAACATCTTTTGATAATTTTTCACCGAACATTGTTTTAATTATGGCTTTTGCAGCAGGAAGTATGAAATTCTCACCTGTTGAACTGGTTCTTCGCGATATGAAGACTAATATATACGAAGTTTCTAATGCCTTTTTAGTTACATTAGAAACAGCTTTCATTTCTTTATTCAGTTGTTCAACACATCGTTGAAAAAATCGACAAGTTTACTTTTTTTAGCACTTGCCTGTTTCGTTTCCAAGTGTCTTTTCAATTTCGCGGGTTTCATGCACTTGTTCGAAATCGTTTCGTAACACACAGCACATTGAGATTTTGGTTCATTTTCATTGCCACACCAAATAACTCCTACCGTATTTTCGAAAATATATTTTTTCTTTGAACAGCTACCACTAGATATTTCTTTAATGGCACAAACACCGATGATGTTACTACAAGATACACAAACTTCTGTATAATTAGTGCTGCTAATAACTTAACTGGATCATGATCACCTTCCTTTCTTTTCAGCGATCGGGTTCTAAGCTAGTTTTCTATTACATATAACAAGCGCTATTACCTCATAACGTAACAAACACTAACGTCCACCACATAAGAATAATTTCCAACAACAGAAAGATGTCCAGTTGAAAAGAACGCAATAATGAAAATGAAATTTCCGAGGTGTGTCCAACACATATGTACAGGTTAGAAACTACAGTATTTGCGACATCCCCTTTCTTTGTCGGTAACAATAATATGACATACATGTAAATTTCATAAAATCTGTCCTCGGTAGCCCTATATGTGGATTCTTGTGTTTCAAAGCAGAATGCGGTAGTTCCTTTCCCTTGTCTAGGAAAAATTGGAAGCCGCTTTGATGCTTGTTTCTTGAGCGCAGACAATGTATTTATTATATGTACTTCTTGAAGGAAATTTGTTTCATTTACAATCCGGGAGAGGCTGGTGGTCTTTGTGTTTTTTCGTCCTCTTCTTCCTGTATGAACTTTTGTCTCACGTGTATGCGCAGTCTCGTCTTTTTGTCTTTAGGAGGGCAATAAAATTAAGTCTTTGCCTTCTTGGGTCCTTTTTGTTTTGAGAATATTTCTTATATGTTTCACCCACAAAATACCTCCTGATCAGGAACAGTGCGAAGTAAAGGCGTTCGTATAATCTTCCAAGTTTTGAGTAGTCATTGAATTCTTATAGGTCCAGACGAAATTATTCTTTCTGATTCTCAACTATACTGTGTGATACGCAATTCTCTTGAACTAGAATTTTTCTTTTTCTTCTTCTTTTTTTCTTTTCTTTCTTTTGTTTTTTACTAATGCTCAATCTAGTCTAGACTCAGAGGACCACAAAGGTAGACCTCGAGGACGGCAGACCACAGTTTGCGGAACGCTGGGTTAGAGAATCGTGCTACATTATCTCTTAACACTGATAACAAAACTTGAACAAAACTTGGTTTCCGTTGTTGGATTCTAGAAAAAAAAAATCGTAATTCTCGATTAAACTCTAATATATATCTAATATATATATTTTTTTCACATTCTCTGTATTAATAAAACAGAAACAGGTGTTTAACGTACCATAGCATTCGAATTATGATGAATAATAGTAAACTTTCTTTCACCAAATACAATAATTAAACACATGGTAAATATCTTCGTTATAAAAGTTGGTAGCTTCCAAAACTGATTAAGTAAAGATAATGTTTAAAAAGCAGAGAATGGAATGCGTCGTTACCACATACTTCAGTTTCAGAAACCCGTTTCTCAGACTTACAAAAGAATTCCACTAAAGTATTAAATACTAGTCAAAGTACCTTCCGTTGGTGCGGGTTGAGTAATATAGGTATGTAACACTAAGGGCCATATTTATGAATCTCTCCCAACAGGTGGGTGGCTCCCAAGAGCATATAATTTCAATTTCAATGCCCCTGGGAGCCACCCACTCTTGGGAGTTATTCATAAATATGGCCCTAATAGTCGTATACTGCTGCTACTACCAGTGGTACAGCTACTAAAACTACTACTACAACTACTATTACTGTTACTACTAATACTTTTACAACATTAAATTATTAATACTATCTATATTAAATAGAAATATTATTGGTTTACAACAATCGAAATTTGAATTTTATACTCTAAACTTTTTATTATTTTTGAATGAAAATTGAAAACAATTATTGTATACAATAAAACAATACAATAAAAATTGTATTATTATAAACAATGGATTTACTGTTTTCATTAATTAGATCACGACACAGTCACTTCCGGTGACCTAAAATACCTAAAGCTCCTGCGTCTGACCCAAGGAACACGTATGTAAAATTTGGTTGAAATACATTCACGCATCTAGATTTAAATCGTGTTCAAACAAACAAAAGGAAAAAAATAAAAGCAATCGGTTTTATATATCGTCACCTTGGGACCAGGAGGTACTATGTTACTTTGGCAAAATGGAGTTAACACTGCAGTCAAAGTCCTTGTACTGACAAGGAGACCGTCAACATTGTCATGCCGATACCTGCCCTCAAATTTTTCGTACGTGTCGATTACATCAAAATAACACTCCACACGAAATTTGAAATGCCAATTCAAAGTGCAAGTGGGCCAAAAAATAAAACGTCAAAAGTTGGAAAATTTTACTGCCATAATATAAATATAGTTGGCTACACTGACCGAGTGCCAGGTGGACTGGAGTAAGGATGGTCATTAGTGCTATTTTCCGTAACAGTTATAACAGTAGGTGTTATGTACAAATAGGTGTTAAAACTTATACTTCAAATAGCAGTTCTAAAATAACTGTCTATAATTTGGAGTTCTTTATTCTCAACTGTAATAATGTAATATAAAAGCTCAATTTTAGATTAACTTACTTACGTAGGGTATTACATGTTACACAAGTTTCCAGGTGCGTAAATCGTGTGCGAGTAAGAGTGATAGACTATTAATGAGAAAATCGCGTCGGTTGCTAGGACACGTTAGAGCAGGGATTCCGCCAGAATTTTCAGTTTGGGAGTGTAAAGTCAAACTTCAAAGGGTGTAAGTGAAGTTTTGCACGGTTTTTATCGATTTTTAACCGCAAAAAATAGAGTTAGGGGGATTGTCGAGAATTTGGAGGTGACACCCACCACGGGGGGGGGGGGGGAGTCTGGCGGAATCACTGTGTTAGAGTAGTTCATAATTTTCGAAACCAATTTTTTATGCAATTCTCGCAGGTTGAACCAACTAATGGTTACGGAACATTACATATGAAGATATATTTCAATCAGGGGAGTATGAAACAGGTCCGGGGGTTTGAAAGACTCCGAAATTCAGTTTAATGCAGAATAAATGTAATTTAAGGCGTCATAATATGTAGTGTGTCCTTGAAATAATGGTGACCCCCCCCCCCCCCCCCAGGTAGCCAAGAACTTAGCACGAGGGCTATTACTGCGCGTGCCGACAGTTTCAATTCACGCGGGTCGGGTTGTATTGAACGGAGTGGTTCGGAGCCTATTTTACCAAAAACTATAGGTTCCGTTCTTAGAAGTTCACCAGCTCGTTTAGGGCATTAATAAGAATTCAATTAATCAAACCCTGAAATAAGGGGGAAACTTAAGGAGGTGATTATTCACATCAAAACAAGAAAAAATTTCAAATCATGTAATTTCGAGCTACAAGCGCTCAAAGTTAAAGCAGTCTCATCATAAGTGATGTCATATTTCGACAGATAATGGCACAAGCCGTGTCGGCTTAGTAAACAACAATCGAAGTTCCTACTCAAGTTGAAGGGGTTCCGAATAGGCAGGTATTGTAACGTAAGAATTTCATTGTCAAAGAATTAATGCCATTTAATAGGGCAATCATAGAAATCCCCTCTAAACTGTAGTCTTCAATTATAATCATAGATGTACAACTTTGATATTTATTTGCTAAGCTGATGTCATTGGCTCTCGAGATATGACTGTAATAGGAGTAGTAATTCAACGCCTGGAAGAAACCATGAAGTTCAACAGTGACGAAGTGAGTGATGTGAAAAAGGACCTCTGCATTGCGAAAAATGAAATAGAAAAGCGTGACAAGGTAATTGCTGATCTAAATAATAAAATTGTAGAACTAGAACAGTACCAACGAAGGAATAGCATCCGAATTTTTGGTCTGCCTGAACGTGACGGTGAAAATACCGATGCAATTGCCTTGTCTCTTTTTGAGGATAGGTTAGGGGTAAAACTTCAGTACTCTGACTTGTGCCGTACACATAGAATCGGCCCAACGAAGCCAGGTAGGAACCGTGCTATTATAGTTAAATTTACCAACTACAGGTCCAGAGCATTGGTTTTCAGAAACAAAAGGAAACTAAAGAACTCGGGTATTTCAATCAGGGAAGATCTTTGTCAAGCTAGGTTACAGCTATTAAAAAAAGCAACGGACAAATTTTGTACAAGGGATGTTTTTACGCAAGATAGTAGTGGTTGTGAAAGACAAACAAAAGCACTTCATTACAAATGTGAGTGAGCTACGATCACTTTGAGCTCAGCAATATCACAGCATCGTACGGCAAGAGTGGATTGATTTCGTTAGAACCGTTGTGTGTGTGGTGTTTTTGGTGTAGTGTTTTATCATGTTTGTGAGTCTTTTGAACAGCACCCCCAGCATATATTTTAATAACTGCTGGTCTATATTGTGTCGACGTTTATGCTTATTTGTAAATATGTATGTTAGTTTCTCATGTGTGTTAGTATACTTTAGTCTTCAGTTGTGTATCATTGGTGTAACTTTCATCTTTACTTGTACTAAAATGTTTAGTATTGGAGTAATACAGGAAAATCGGTTGGGTAACTGTACAAGGGGGGAATCTAAATTCGTTACTGGTTTCTTATTTATAAATGTGTATGTTAGTGTTTCATGTGTGTTAGTATATTTTAGTCTTGAGTTGTGTATCGTTGGTGGAATCTTAATTTTTACTTGTATTAAAATTTTTGGTTTTGGAGAAATACAGGAAAATAGGTTGGGTAACTGTACAAGGGAAAAATCTAAATTCTGTACCGATTTCTTATTTGTAAATGTGTACGTTAGTTTTTCATGTGTGTTAGTATTCTTTTGTATTCAGTTGTGTATCTTTAGTGTAATTTTAATTTTTACTGGTACTAAAATATTCAGTTTTGAAGTAATTCCGGAAGTTCAGTTGTGTAACTGTACAAAGTGCAAATCTAAATTCTTTACCGGTTTACTTTCTAAGAGCTTACTCGCTAACGGTTTTTCGTTATACTGCAGTTGCATAGAGAAAGGTTTGCCTAAACTTGTCTATGAGTACCGGTAATGTACGTCTGATACAAGGTAGCATTCCTGACCACTTAAATACTGGAACGAGTACCGCAATGAGTACTCCGCATGGTAAGATTGAGGGAATAGCAAACATACTACAAAGGTCTCAGTTCATAATTATGCACGCTAATGTCCGTTCCATTATTCCCAAAATAGATGAATTACGGCTATTGCTTTCAGAAATGCAGTGCGCAATTTTCGTAGTTACAGAATCGTGGCTCGATCAATCATTAGATACAAGCATTATTGAAATACCTGGGTATTCTATTCTTCGACAAGATAGGCAACATAAAGGAGGTGGGGGAATTATAGTATATTATCTTCAAAATTTCAATATTAAACTTGTTCAAATACAGAAAACAGAGGAAGTTGAATGTCTTCTTATGGTTGTTAGGGTAAATTCGCTTAAGTTAGGTGTGATATCGGTATATAGACCACCAAGTACCCCTTATTGTAAGTTATCTGTTCTCGAAGATTTTATAACACATTTATATCCGCAAGTCGATAGTCTTTACATATTGGGGGACTTAAATTGCAATCAGCTGTGTCCGGATGAAGCTGAAACGAAGTACTTAAAGTCCATTCTGGATAGTTTTGACCTTGCTCAACTAATTAAAGAACCAACCAGAATAACGGAGTATGGTGAATTGTTACTCGATTTGATCATTACTGACAGAACTGAATTGGTCGAATCATGTGGGGTCAGTTCACCTATCGGTTCATCGGATCATTGTTTAACGTATGTTACCCTAAATCTTCAAAAGCCTCAGCAGAAACATTTTGATATTCATTATCGTGATTACAACTCGTTTAAGGGGGATATTTTTCTTCAAAACGCACGGACATGGAACTCGAAACAAATTGAAGCAGAGGATAATCTAGATAGTAAAGTTAATTTTCTTGAGAGCTCAATAACTAGTCTGTTTGACCTACATGCACCGAAACGGATAATTAGAATCACGAAGAACAAATTGCCATACATCTCCAGTAACACAAAGCTGTTGATAAAACTTCGCGATCGTGCACATCGAAAGTTTAAACGAACTAGGTTGCAGCAGCACTGGGATGAATATAAAGAACTTCGTAACTTTACTACTGCAGTAATAAGACAAGAGAAGTCTGCTTATTTTACGTATCGTGTAAATTGCGCTAAAAATACCAGAGAAACGTGGAAGACACTGCGTGAACTCGGAGTAGGTCGTAAAAACTCATGTTTGGAGCTTCCTGGAGAACTAAATGATCCTAACCTTATCAACTATCATTTTGCTAGCTCATACCATATTTCGCTGACGAGCAACTTTAAGTTTGATCAACAAATCAATCGGTACAATTCACTGACGCATCCCACTTGTAGAAAGCCATTCACATTAAGACTTGTGAATGAAGATGAAGTAAGAAAGGCAGTATATAGCATTAAGTCAAATGCAGCTGCCTATGATGACATCACTGGCAGGATGCTGAAACTAGCCTTGCCTGCCATCTTATCTCCTTTAACACACATAATGAACCACTCATTGGTTAATGGCAGTTTCCCTACTGCGTGGAAACTAGCTAAAGTTTTACCGTTACCGAAAAAGACTGTTATAAAATCCATTAATGACCTTAGACCAATAAATATATTGCCAATATTTTCTAAAGTAGTCGAAAAGTTAGTGTCCGAACAAATTATTTCTCATATTGATAACGCTGGCATTCTGCCGTCTGTCCAATCTGGCTTTCGTATATCGCATAGCACTTCCACTGCTTTGTTAGATATTACTGATTTTGCGTTACGTGCACTAGATGACGGAAATGTAGTTATATTAGTTCTGTTGGACCTCTCAAAAGCATTTGAACTTGTGCATCATGGTGTTCTTTTAGCAAAATTGAAATACTATAACTTCTCTGACAACACATTAAAATGGTTCAGTTCCTATATGTTAAATCGAAAACAACAGGTTACTTTGCACACTCAGCAATATAAAGTTTCCGAAGCAATGATTGTTGACAGGGGTGTTCCACAAGGTTCGATTCTGGGACCATTATTGTTCACTCTATATTCCGTAGATATGGTATCAGTTATCAAACATGCAAAAATTCACTGTTATGCCGATGACACCCAATTACTCATAACAACACTACCTGAGAACATAACGAAAGCGGTTGAAGCTCTTAACCAAGACCTAAATGCCATCAGTAGCAGGTGCGTTAATAATGGACTTGTAATTAACCCGCTAAAATGTACGTACACTGTTCTGGGAACTTCTCATCAACTCAATAAAATCACTCCTTACGATTTAGACTTACAGTTAATGGACTCAAACATTAAGTATTCAGAATACATAAAAAATCTTGGAATAGAAATCGATGCGAAATTAACCATGAACAAACATGTGTCTACCCAATGTTCCAAAGACGTAGGGGTGTTAAGAAATCTTTATAAAATTCGAGACTGCTTATCACAAGATGTAAGACTTCTTCTCACACAAATGTTGGTACTACCTTTATTTGATTATTGTGATACTGTCTATGGTCCACTTCTTGCAATAAACCAAGCTAAGTTGATACAAAAGGTTCAAAATTCTTGTGTCCGCTTCTCTTTTGGCTTAAGAAAATGTGAACATATTCTGCCAGTTCTCAATAACAACAATTTACTGACAATGTCAAGAAGAAGGTATTTACACTATTGCTGTGTTGTTTTCAAAATTTTCAAAACAGAATGTCCCGAATATCTGTATAGGAAGCTAATAAATAGATCTGCTTATCATTCTTACTCGACACGCCGAAATAAGAACTTAGATATTCCACGTCATCGGCTTAAACAAACAAGCGCATCATTTTCAATATTCGCTGCCAGGTCATGGAATGCTGTACCTAATTCCATAATAGAAATTAAAACATTTCATGCCTTCAA
>JAGDQP010018358.1:0-36707 GCA_022664845.1 Lepisma saccharinum | reverse complement strand
GCGCAAACGACTCAAAGATTGAGAGTCACACAAAGAGCAATTGAGAGGTGCATGCTAGGAATAACCAGGAGGGACAGGAAGAGAATTGAATGGATTCGCGCACAAACAAAGGTAGAGGATGTAATCAAGACTGCGAAGAAGATGAAGTGGAGATGGGCCGGTCATATAGCTAGACGAACAGATGGAAGGTGAACGACAAATGTACTACAGTGGATTCCTAGTGAAAAAAGCGACCGATACGACGTCCAAATGTAAGATGGGTAGATGAAATCAAACGTTTTTCAGGAGCTATATGGATGAGGATATCAGCAGACCGAGAAACGTGGAAAGAAAAGGGAGAGGCCTTCATCCAGCAGTGGATAGATAACGGCTGAATATTATATATATATATATGGGCAACGCCTTAGCCGAGCTGGTCTACCGGTTCCCGTAAGATCACCGAAGTCAAGTAGCTCTGGGTCTGGTCAGTGCTTTGATGGGTGACCCTTGCAGTACTCCAGATGGTGTTGCCTGTGCGGCGTCCACCCAGCGTCGTGAGGCCAATTGGGGAGCTACCTGAATAAAGAGGTAGCGATCACAGTTGAGAGCTTCGACTCTCCTCTCCCAACACGTCTGGTCAGCGTGGGAGCAGTAGACCACCTCCTCCCTCCGGGAGAGGCCTCATCCAATAGTGGATTGAATATGGCTGTGTATTATATATATATAAAGGAAAAAAATAAATCGTATTTTTAATTTAGATTTGGGTTCAGAGACCTAGATTTATCTGGTCATTTCTAATCTGGTGACTCTGAAGACGCCATGTCCTTTTCATTCGGTTAGTTTTAAAGAGTATCGCTGTCGGAATTTTAAACGAAAGTTGAGTCAAAAACGCGTCACTACTAGCTTTTTACGTAACACGTGAACTGTAAATACAACTTCAGAAACACATTCTGCCAAGCTGCCTCGGTGGCACGCTGTAGATCACCCCCGCCATCTTGGTACGCACCTTCCATTGATTTACACGGGAATTGTTTTACTCATTTTATGCCTCTCGGATGTAGAATATTTAAGTTCTGCTTTCACAAAATTTGTCTTGGTGATTATTTTGACTCTTGTATAGTTTTGGTTTGTGAAGTTTCTTCAAATATATAATTATAATGTATTATTAATAGTTTGCTATATAAATCACAATATGTTAACGGGAAATTCTACTGTTCCTGTGTAAAATATTGCATTTCTATAAAATAGCATGGGTAAAAGAGAACATGACGATAAACTGGGCGAAAACAGAAGTTAAAAGTATGCTCCTGAAAAGTATAAGACGAGTAAAACAATTCCCATGTTAATCAATGGAAAGTGCGTACCAAGATGGCGGGGGTGATCTACAGCCTTAAGGCGTAGGCTTCTTAAACTAAGGAGGCCGGGTTCGAGTCTCGAAAGGGTCAACAATTTTTTTTCTTCTTTTTTTTCTTTCAAAGTATATTTTCATATGTTTATATTTATTGTTTTCTTGCACTTATCGTAGATTATCTTAAATTAGTGATCATACAAACGTGGAGGTTAGGAAAGGTTAGGTGCGGTCACATATCTTTACACTCTTTGTTCTCATATACGTCACAGTTCTTGACGCAACTTCCGTTCAAAATTCCGACAGCGATACGCTCGTTTAGTTTTATCCATTTTAAGAATCCCTGCCAGAGCGTCAACCAAACCGGGAAAAAGGAAACTGAATTTCAGTTAAGATCTTAACCTAATTTTAGTTCAATTCAGCGACCTCGATTTATTTTATTCAATGAAATGTCTTTTCCTCTATTCTTGCTAGGTTAGTCAACTAGATCGGAATAGCTGCCGCTAATTGGCATATGATTGACTTAGGTGGCAATCGTAGCAGTCATGTATCAATCTTGATTGATATATTGTTTGTTCATTTTTCGAGTTTATTTACTTATTAAGAATGTTCACATAAACTACTGAATCGCTGTACGAAAAATAGAGCTTAAATTTCCTACAAATAATTACAAAAACAAGGAAAAGATTATAAACCAAACAGAGGAGTTATAGACGTACTAAGTTCGTAGTCTCCACGCGTATCGGGAACAGTTTGACAATATTTTGACGAAGATTGCTTTGAGTGCTGACTTCCGTTCTAATACACGGAACTTATTGTGTGGTCGGGACTATATTGTACAGATCTATGTGAGCATCTATCATTTGCTACGCTCTTTCCCAGGTAACAAACACGCATTTATTTTAAACTCGTGTTGGGTCCACAAAATTCAGCTAGCTTTTTTTTTCTTTTACACTTCAAAGGTGGGAAGTCTTATATCAGCGATATTTACGATTATTTTCAATTTAGGAACTATCAAGGCTACATAGGCGGTTAAGATGTGGTTAGAAAGGTCTAGGTAGGACGAGCTCAAAGTCACGTATATCATCTGTGTGCATTCGTCCGTCCGTCGATAACCTTTAACTGATAAACCACTTACTCAGGAACTACTAGGGTTATAAGGGTGGTGGAGGTGATTG
This sequence comes from Lepisma saccharinum, assembly GCA_022664845.1. Classification (NCBI taxonomy): domain Eukaryota; kingdom Metazoa; phylum Arthropoda; class Insecta; order Zygentoma; family Lepismatidae; genus Lepisma; species Lepisma saccharinum. The sequence continues at coordinate 34,202 of JAGDQP010018358.1, read as the reverse complement.
AAAGGTTTCAGCAAGACCAGTTCAAAGCCGCATAGGTCATCTATTTTTCGTCCGTCCGTCCGTCGAAAACTTTCTAATCAGAAACTAGTAGGGCTACGAAAGTAGTTGAGGCGTTTCGTTTGAAAGGTATCGGTGAAAATTTTTCAACGACACGAACACTCGCTGCAGAAGCCTGACGATAGCATATTTACACAGTTCCCCGACGGGATTCCACCTCACTTTTTCCATTTTATTTCTAAACCCGATTTGCGATTTTGAAATCATAGTTTTTATCCAAAATCCAGTTTTTTGTTTCTATCTAAATCAATCTACAATGTTGCTGTAAACTTTTTGTTTTGAGTACGTCTTTTATTTTTATTTTTTTAAAATTTTGTTCAGCTTACAGTAGGAGCTACTGTGAGTACTATGACCCATGCACGTCAAAGGGTCCAAGGACACGGCAAGCACTCTTTCGTACGGCAAGGACACAGACTTGTCTAGGTAGCTTGGGAAAACGGAGGAAAAACCTGGAAAATCTTGATCATGATGGCCGAAGCCAGTAACGACAGTTGCCTTCATAATAACGATCAGAAATGGGACACCGTCTGCCCGTTACACGTTCCAGGCTTTTGAAAGAAGCAAGTGACGCGGAGGCCAGTCGGAGGATGTGCACATGTGCTAACACCTGGCTTAAGCATCGGAACGAGCGTCCAAATTGGATGATCATTGTGTCTTTGGAAACGTTTCGCTTAGACCTGAACGACAGCTCAATCATCTTCGTAGTCTTAAACCCCCTTTCCGAATTCAATGGTCCTCCGTTCCGCTCCGTTGTGCTACGTCCCGTTCACTTCCGTTATGCACACTTATCCGAATTAAATAAGTGTTTAAAATTTTAACCACAGATGTCACCCAAGTCTGGAAACAGCTGAAAACTCTCCGCGCGTAATGTGAGTGAGTACTGGGCAATGCGAAGTCAAGGTTGTTTGATGCGAAGTGAATAAGCCGAAAAGCAACATGGATGAAGATAGATGTAGGCGTACAATTCCCATACTTGTAGGTATTCGAACAACAACAGACAATAAATAACAACAGACGAAGATTGAAAGCTATTCGAAGGATGATCACAGTTCTGCAGGTTATTCTGGAAGTTTTTGCAAGATAAGTGCGTCTCATGAACTATGAATCACTAAATAATGTTAAACCAGGATCTATAAATAACCACTTAAGTCGTGGGCCTTGACAACGTTGCGCATTTGAAGTTCTAAAAACACTTCAAATAATTATAATAGTTCTTAATCTTATTATTCTTAAATAGACTACTCATATGCAAGGGCGTCGCCAGGAATTTTCCCAAGAAGGGGAAAATCAGGAGATTTTATATGTATATATATATATATATATATATATATATATATATATATATATATATATTATGTGTGTGTGCGTCACTATCACAAATATGGGATAAATTTCCAGATGAATCATGAAGAGGAGCAAGTTATACTCAATTATTTATTTATTGCATAATATAAGAGAATGTTCATTAGACTACACTTTACTATTTTCTTAAGACAAGGTAAAATTAATTTATGGGTGTAAAATTTTATTAAACATCGTTTTCTGGTTAGTTAGTTTTCTCCTTTTAGTAGCGCTATCGTTTGTAATGGCAAAGCAAGAAGTACACAGCAAGATATGACTGTGTTAACACTTTTAGATATCTCACGGCAACCATCACTTGTTTGTGTTAAATCAATACAACAAAATGTTATTGATTTCGGCGATTCAACATAATGGATGTGCTTTTAATGCTGATTCAACACAATATTAGTACTATCATAGTATTGAATCACCGAAATCACACAACGAACGGTGTTAACAAAATATGGTGGTCTCCTCGGGACACAGGAAAGTGTTTAATTAACACAATCAAGTTTTGCAGTGTACCATATTCGCCATTTGTGGAAAAGTGGATATTCCCAGACAGGCATAGATACTTCCGTGAAATATTTTTCCTTCCGACATTCTAGGGAAGAACTTGCTAATAGTTTTCTGAACGCTATAAAATAATCTCAAACATAAAATAAAATTGAACTCATCATAATTTTCAAATTAACTTAATGGAATCTGAACTCAGAACACAGTACAAAATTGTTAACAGTAACTTTTCAGTAGCGCCGGACACTAACACATCCAGTATTTTTGAATAATCAGGATCATCAAATGCCTGGCATGTTAGAGCTCGTTGTTCATTACAATAGAAATTAATGTAGTGCGATCAATGACTATTACATAATTTGAAGTCACTAAAAGCGAGATGGTATAACGTTATCAGACAAAGAAAACTTTCAATAATTCAGGCAAATTTAAAACGGTGAGTAATAGCACTTTTATAAAATTCTGTGTTGGATGTCGGAGATTACATCTGTGGTGCTAGGGGTCGTCGGATCGATCCCTGCTCATGTGATGTGGGCTTTGTGGTGGACAAACACCGTGTGCGTGGGTTTTCTCGGGGTGCTCTCGGTTCCTCCCACTTTCTTCATTCCACCACTTCATCCCATCATCGTCCATACGACCTGAGCAACAGTTGCCTAAAGACCTTAAAAAACTAAATTCAAATTAGGAGATTACAGAAATAGTACATTTTAACAAACATTAATAGATAATTTATGAGCAAGAATTCCTATCGACGAAAAGCTTTGCTAGGTAAAATTTCTGTTCTGCATTCTCCCAGCAAAACCAATCGGCTTCAGCCAAAATTATGTAAAGACCTTTAAAAAATTCAAATTCAGATTCGCTTTGAGAGCCCTTGGTAATCAGGTTCAATTTTTTAAAAATAATGGACAAATCTCAATAAGAATGACATTTTAGAAAATGGGTTGGATAATTCTTAAGAATATCTATCAAATTAAGTAATCCATAATTTGGAAATATTTGCTATTGATAAGAAATTTGAAATCCTGAGCTATACCGGCTTAAGTTAGAGCCCTTCAAATATCTCGGCTATAAAAAATTAGCTTCAAAATGAAATAGTTCATTTCGTTAATGTTAGATGACTCACTTTTCAAAATATCAGTGTTTTTCTTGATTAGTTCGGTATTTTTAAAAACTAAAAATTAAAATTATTTATAAAGAATGTGTATTTTACGATTGGCCTACACATGCTCTTTTAAACTTTGTATATAAATGTGTGTGTGTGTGTGTGTGTGTGAAAGCGAGAGAGAGGGAGGGAGAGAAAGAGAGACGTCTTTTTCATTGACTTTCTAGAGGAACTGCTTCAACTTCATAAAACAGAGTACGTTCACAAGAAATAACACTCACATAATAGTACAACAATAGCATTCGTGTTTTTACTTTCGATGCTTTAACATAGTTTGTTTGGTGGGCACAAATTGCGTATTTGTGATTACATTCATTGAAATAATTATGGTTGAGGAAATGTAACGGGAGAATCTCAATAGCTTCTTATGGAATGCATGCAGTGAAAAGCACAAAAACGTACATCAAATATATGAAAATAGAATAGTATTTGGTATAAAATCTTAAACCAAGGGGGGCAAGTGCCTCCCCCTTGCCCCTCCCTGCCGACGCCCTTGCTCATATGTAGACATGGAATCCCATTGGGAAAATCTAACCAACAATATTATTTTCACAGTGCGAAGTTGAAATTATTCAATGATCATGAAGATATATCACTCAGAACATGGTACAATATCGATAACATAATGTAAAATAAAATCTTAAACTATTAAAATATTTAAATTCAAGTACTTCGGCACGGTCATTTATTTTAAACTTGCAACACGTGATCAATTCTACACATTTGTCCCAACTCCCAAGTGAAGAAGGAATTATGTCATGCAATATCCCGCTCTGTTTTCTTTTCAACATGGCAGCAGCGCGCAACCGAACGGAGGGTCAAGTGACCACCTGGTCCTTCGTTGCTCCGTTCACTTCAATGCTCCGTCGAAGGGGGAATTCGGATAACCATCGACGGTGCATCCAACGGAGCAAGGGTATGGAACGGAGCATAAAGTGCCAATTCGGAAAGGGGGCTAGTAACTCCCGAGTTGAAAGTTGCCGAGAGACGAACGGAGGCCAAAATTGAAAATTGGGTTTTCAGCAGATAACAAAAAAAATAATTAAAAACATACTTTTAAAGACATAGTTTTCTTAAACAATTCGTACTAAAAAGTAAGAAATAATTTTGTTTATGCATGACTAAAAAGAAAAGCGTGGGGTGCTCTCTCATATACAGCCACTTTATGAATTCTTAAATTGTCGCACCCCATGCTTTTCTTTTTAGTCAAGCATAAACATTTTTTTTTTCTTTTTAGTCTGAGTTGTTTAATAAGTATGTCTTTAAAAATGTTCTTTTTATTATTATTTTTTAGTTATTTCGGTGTTTGAATACTTTTTCTCAAGGTAATGTTTTGTGACCCAAAGCCTAAATAAAAGTGTTCTGCAATCAGTCAAACTCAAGATCGTTGCAGGCTAGTACTTATTTTAGGATAAAGAAGTCCACATTAATATATATATATATAGTAAAATATGCTTTTAAAATATATAGAAATATATATAACTAATATATGCAATTTCTCCAGAAACACGAAGCCTAAAGTCGCAGCTTAGTCCCGCCCAATACGTCCACATCCTCCAATCAAATACATTATTTTAGACTGATAATAATGGCAGAACGCTCCGTAGTTGTCTACTAACCAATCAGGAGCGTCGCCTTGATTGATCCTCGTTTGACTTTTTAGCTTCACTCTTTCGCTGTGAATGAGATGGCGAAAAGCAAATCTTCTATTATAGAATATCCTTGGGGCAATCTGCAACTGATCTTGGAGTTGTATTTGACAAAAATCTTTTTATGCTGATCACGTCACTTCTATAACTAACAGCACAGTTGACTTTCTCTACAGATATACTGAGATTAAGGACCTTCCTTCATTGAGTATCTTCTATTAAACTTTCTTCAAAATCTAACCGGCCGACTCTCATCTTTTTCAAACTGTTCAAAACTTTCGTATGCTTGTTCCCGTAACAGCTATATTTGTTACTGTGGAACAGCGGTATTTATCGAATTTCTGGTAAAATAAAAGTTAAAGGCAGAAAGGTTTGCAAAGATAGAAAGAACAGTATACAAATGCTATCACGGGGACCAGTATACGAATGCTCATTGGTCCAGACCATGGATTTAGATACGGGAGACGGATCGACTGTCCCAATACAATTAAGCTGGGTCAACTTGACGCCGGTTTTCGGTTAATCTTGCCTAGTGAATTGGGATTTACTTGCGTCTTATTGGTTGGCCTTGCCTGGGTGTGTGGAAGCAAAGAATGGAGGAAGATCTAACTAAGGAAGAGAGGAGGAAGATTGGAATATTTTAAATACGGTATTGTACGGAACGTGATATTCAGTTGTTTTTTAATCAATTACACCTGCCAGGTAATCATGGCTTGTTCTGGCTTCAATTTCGGGTCGCTAGAAGTAGATCCGTCTCCCGTATCTAAATCCATGGTCCAGACACATCCGTCTGGAATATTTGAATCTCGTTGCAGAGTTGCAAGTATCTATCAGTGTTGTGGCGAAGTAAAAGAGAAAACTGTGTTGCATCGCATATAAATAGAAGAAAATAACCGAACCCGACTTTAAACCTAACCTAACCCTTGATTAGAAATATATTAAAAATAGATTTGAGCACAAAAAGTGTTTTTTGAAAGAACAAACTTTTCACTCCGCTGAGTTCCGAACCCGGATATGCTACTCCATAAGCCGATGTCTTAGCCACGTAGTTACGAAGGACGGTTGCAAATATCGGTTTAGAAATTTTATTTATATAGTTCGTGTGCCGTATCCGGGCCGATTTTCATGAAAGCTTGCGTTGTTTGCGATTTGGGTGAGTAGCCAATTGAAATACGTCTTTTATAACGTGTTTTATTGTAAGGCAAGTGTAACACGTGTTTCAATTGGCTATTCACCCAAATCGCAAGCAACGCAAGCTTTCATGAAAATCAGCCCTCATTCGCGAGAGTGTTGTGCAAACGCACTCGCCCTATATTATTGTAGTCAGTAGATACTTTAGGTCCAGACACCCTAAAAACCTGGCTAAAACCTCAAAACTTATAAGTTGTAAAAATAACATCGAGGTCATGCATATTTGAAAGCTGAAGGTTTGTTGTAATCAAAACTATTTGCAGTAAAAAAAATGAGTCACACCCACAATCCGTAAGGTGCTCGCAAAGTCACAGTTTTGGTTTGAGAATTTTGTATTTCGTAATCGTTAGTCGTAACGAGTACAAAGTTACTGTGTGTCTTGAAACTACGTAATGATTTCTTTTGGAAGAAAGATATTTTTATTTGTTCCTTACAATGGGTGCATTCAGGGAACTAAGGTGGTACTAAGTGCTGAGAGAGCATTTTGATCGCATAGGTTGCTACCTGTAGGCAAACCAATAAGATTCAAGTGCTCTCTCAGCGCTTAGTCCGTTGAATGCACCCAATATCAACTACACATACATGTGTCTAACATTGGTCAGAACATTGCCGTAGATTTTAAATGTTACGTAATCTGAGAAGGACGTAAAATCTTCTAAACTGAAGATGCGTTACATGTTCTCGTAGAGTTAAAAAGTTAGTTCCACGTGGTTCCGTGAAGTATCCTTCTTTATAGATAGGCTAATTTTTAGAAATGACTAACAATTCTTGCTCATATTTTCTCCTTTTTAAAGCATGCCTTTGTAAAGGATCATTTGTGCACTTTTCGTGCACTTGTTTTAGTTCTATAGGTAAGGAATTGTTAATAACTGTAATTAATCGTAAACAATTTCCTTTAGAAATAAGGGATTTAAATGCAGCAGAGAAACTCTCTATTAAGTTCTCTAGGAAGTGAAAGGAAGCAAGGAGAATAAAAAGCAGCATTTACAACACCAGAAATAAAGTCATCTCCTTCATCTACGGGCAATTCAAACAAGTAGCTGAATTCTATTATCAGCTTTTCGACAAACTGCTCAGGTGCAACAGGAGTATTGAACCTTTTCTGAAGGACAATAATGAGTGGTTGAATGTCGAAATCATGTTTAATACCCATCCGATAGACTCATCAACTCCTATCGCGCCGCATGCTAATATGGAAGAGAACGCTTCGGAATAAATCCAAGTGATTTATTTTAATATTACTGCAGTATAGTTTTCTTCCTATTTGTCGTGATATCAACTTAAATACCTTTTCTGTATTTTTATTTCTTTTAACTCCTAATTAACATTAATGATCAATATAATCTATTTACTTGTTCTTATACCATTACTTCGTTACTAATAAATATCATCGTTCAAGGAAACTGAGGGAAATAAAAATTTTGGCCAGGTTTTCAGTCTCTGGAGCACTGCGGCATGGGGTAAATGGTTTGAGAAAGGATGAAAATCAACCGGTAAGATTTTGAGAACGGGATTCTGGGTCATGAAAGGTGCGGTCTACGTGGATTTTTTTTTTTAATGAAAGAGATTAAAGTCAGTACTAACTATTATTTCGCGTTCGTCCAGGGTGCTGTACGCAATGCCACTCGCAACAAAAGGTATAGAATTTTGTTGGAACATGAGATTGTTCTTCCTGGCAATGCATTCTGTTCGTTTAACTATTTACAACACAGATAAACTTGCACTGGCAGATGTTGCTCCACGCCCTACGTACAGTGCAGAGTTAACCCCCAGGGGTTATCAGTTGTTTGGACCCCTTAAGAAGTGACTAGAAGGAAAGAAATTCCAGGAAGGTGAAGAACTACAGAAAGATGTCGTCCAGTTGTTGCGATAACAGCCCATTTTGTTGTACGCTAAAGAGCTAAAGAAATCAAGAAACTTCCAGAACGATGGGAGCGGTGCATGAACGCTCAAGGGAAAAATTAAAAAGAAAACTGACATAGTTTAGACTTTATCCATTTCCGACTTAGAATTAAAAGTCTCGGTCAAAGTTGAATGACCCTCCTATTGCTATAATGAACACGAGGCGCTCGTCGAAGCAAAGATCACCTTAAATGTGTAGTCATATCTGTTAACCACCTGCTGCAGTACGTACTCTGAATGTTGCAAAATCGTTGTGTTAATAGTAATATTTCTTGTTGTATAACGTGTAGGGCCTAATCAAGAAAATCTAACCTGACTTTCAAAACGTATTTCCGCGAATTGTATTAAAATGTTACACATTACAACATGAACCAAAAGGGAACAATTATCTATAAGTAAATGAAAAATGTAAAATTATTAGAAAAGAACATAAAAAACGTGAGAGAGTGCCAGGGATTGAACCTTGAACCCGATCAGGGATCCGACGCTCTAGCTAATACGCTAACCAGCTGAGCTAGCAAACCACGTTTTCGCGCCACTCTTTATTATGCTCGTAAAGAGCGGAACCACTAGTAGGGAGTATGTAGTAGAGCAGGACGGCAACAGATGGCACTATACACCTATTGAACCTTTACTGTGGAGACCCCGTCCTTGTAATAATTACGCTAAGAGAAACAAAGTAAATTCGCCACTTTTCTCCCTATATATTAAAGAAAATCTATGCGAACGTGGATGAGTGATACAATGGTAAATTTCTTTATGAATGCATATTGTCAACAAAACATGTCAAATTAGACCTTAATAATACTATTTCTTGCAGATATACACTGAAGAAACAAGTTTTTTTTAAAAATATATATTTTTAGGACCCACCTTTCCACCCCTGCCTCTTTGCTTCCTTAGCATAAACTGAGTTGCATCTATAATGGTCCAAGTCTCGGGCAGTTGTTCTCCCTCCTTAGTTTGGGGCAGGCTTGCCAGGGAGTTGTCAGATTGCCGGATTCCGGCATTCCGAGAATCCATTTTGTTCCTGTTTGTAACTTGACTTGAGGTGGTGCGGAACGGCTTTTTGGACCAGGCATCCACCAGTTTTCCTGGTCCTTCGTTCCATATGCCGGAACATTTTGTGGGGAGGGGGGGTCCTAACCATTTTTATTTGCATTATTTTATACAAAAGATATGTAATATATAACAATACAGGACTATACATGGACAACAAAAACACAGACTTGAATTGGTATCTTCTTCTTTTGCTGCACCTGTAACGAAAGGGCTTAGGACGGGAAATGAGGACAACGTAAGATTGATGTGTCTCACAAAGTTTCTGCTGATTCCTTCCTAGTTGGTTCCTCCCTCCCGACACAGGTACTGCCAGCCACACAACAGAGTATTCACTTTCATTCGCACACATTCACAAGCCGGACCTGCAATGAGAGTTTAGATTTAGTGTTAGTATCATATAACATCATATGATACATTTTCACACTAGTTTTCCAATTCTCTAGTTTGGATCATCCATTTTTCCTCTTCTCGTCCAAGGTCTGTTCCTCCTTTGGTCTTCATTCCATGTTTACTTCATTCACTCACACTTGAACATTTAACACTACCACTAACACTTAGGGGAATTTTTAGTACCAAGAATAAAGGTGCTTTTCCATCCTGGCATCTTTTTTCTTGATTATTCACTATATTATTCCCTATTGTTTAGTGTTTCCTTTATTAACTCATCACCGCAACACTTAAAGAAAGATAGAAAAGAGAATCTGAACGTCCTCTGCCACCGGTATTCCATACAGCAGTCACTTTTTTTTAAGTTTTGCTGGGTTCCAGAAATTCACGCTTAGTTCTTCCATTCACACTTTCATACGTTGCTGATTGTGACGCAACACGTGTTCATGGTATATTCGCGTTCGTCACCGTTTTCATCTTTGCATCAGCTTCTCGTCCGGAATTTCGACTACAATCCAGGTCACGATCTCTTCACCCCAGCTTTGTCGCGGACCAGGAGTCACTCCCCCAGGTTTTTTTATATGCGCCCCCTAGAGATAAATTTCTTTTTATATTAATTTGATATTTTATTTGTTAGCTCCTGGAGGGCGGCCGCATGCTCAGGACTTCTCAAAGCATTTGCAACTTCTATTCCTCCAGAACTTTCCTTTGTTCTCTAAAATGATTTTCTGTTTTTTTACACCTAAATACAATATACTCCGGGGTAGCTATTGCTATGCAGCTATGGCATATGTTATCTTCTACTATATTTAATTCCTTTAATTTTTGTCTGTAAGGTCCATGCCCTGTAAGAAAGTGCATCAGTCCCTCATGAATATCTATCCTTATATCCTCCCTCCCAGTCACGCTCGGAATTATTGCAAATAGCCTTCTTGCTTTGTGCTGTTATCCCACTGCTTATTGCTGTTATTATTTCTTCTTTTTCGGTAACTTTGCAGCTCAGTATTTGTTCTATTTTATTTCCGTTACCTGTCTTTAACCAGTGCATGGCACCCAGCTGTTTGATTTGGAGATACAGGTGAGGGACCGCGGCGGCAACCTCCACTGGCGTCGTCCTGAAGGCACCACTTAACCTCAGTAACATTTGCCTCTGTGCCCTATTGACAATCATTGATTGTCTGAAATGGACAAGTCTATGGCACCATGCACTTGCCGCATAGCCCATGATTGATCTGATAATCACATCCTGGTATGTTTTTATGATTTTACGAGGGATCCTCAGTTCATTTGATACTATATTTATCATTTTATGAGTTATTTTTATAACTTTATTTTTGGATGTCCACATGTTTTCTGAAATTTAGTTTCTCATCTTATGTTACTCCTAAGTATTTGAAAAATTGTTCTCTTTGTATTGTTTTGTTTCCAATTTTAATTATAGGACCCCTCTGTCTATTTGATTTGCCTTTGAATAGAACGCATTTTGTTCTATTTGCTGATACTGTTAGTTTTGTTCTTCATATCACACCGTGACATTAATCTCTGAGTTATGTTATTTGCCTTAGTGCATAACTCAAGTCTGCTGTGGCCTGTCAGGACCACTGCCAAATCATCCGCATAGCCCACTATACGCTCCACCTCTGGCAGCTCATTTATCATTTCCAAGCATGGCTGGAATAGCACGTCCCAAAACACCGGTCCCAATACAGAATCCTAAGGACATCCTCTTGTTGAGGTCTTACTTACAGTGCCATCCGCCGTATTCATTTCAATATTTCTTTCTTCAAAGCAGCATTCGTTTGTTTGTCAGATTTTCGGACATTAATTTCAGTTCATGTAGTAAAGCCGGCCACAACAGGTTGTCAAAAGCCCCCGATATATCGAAGGAGACCCCCATTACGTATCGACCATTCCTCTTTTAAGTTCATTAATTTTATCACAAATTTCATTTATAGCATCTTCTGTTGATCCCTTTTTTCTAAAGCCATATTGTAAATTACAGTTTCCTAGGTTTCGTTTTTCGTTTATTTTGTTTAAAATTACTTTCTCAAATATTTTTCCTATTACGTGTAACAAGCAAATGGGTCGGTACGATCCGGGGGCCGTTCTGTTCTTTTTAACAGGATAACCAACCTTGCTCGCTTCCACTGACGCGGAAAGGCTTCCTGCATCAGACATTCTCCAAAGAGTCGCGCCAGGTATTGCACCCACAATTCTTTGTTTATTTTGTATATCTCATTTTTTAAGTTATCTCGCCCCGGTGCCTTATTACTTTTGAGACTTTTAATCGAGGCTTCTACTAATTCGTTATTTACTTTTAGTTCTTCTTCCTCGCTATTTTCATTTTCATACGGTCGGTGGGCCTCTTCTCTTATTTCTTTACTTAGGTTACTATCCTTTTCTGGTTCATCATCCGGGAATAGGTTTTGCAGAAGTAATTTAGTTGTTTCCTCCCAGTCTTTTGTTAGTTATCCATCGTCTTTTCTGAGTGTATTTTGTACATTTTTAATTTAATCTTCTCCATTATTATTTTATATGGAAGGCCCCACATATCTCTACTTAACTCTTTTTCTACGAAGTTACTCAAAATATTTTTTTAATTGATTTATTTCTGTTTCAAATTTTCCTTTAATCTCTCTATAGTTATTTAAACGCTGTTGTCTAATGTCATCTCTAGTCGCTCTATAGCTTTTTCTAACAGCATTCGTTTTCCTTCTTAGTTTCTCCAAATTTGCTGGCCAACAACTTTTCCGTTTATATTTGTAGTTTTTGTTTGCGGTTTGGGCGCCGATACCCGTATCGCCTCTCTAATTGATTGCTCCAGTTCGTTTGCGAGCTGTTAAATATTACAGCTCCTCTCCACCTGTGGCAGCTTTAGGTTCTTTTTAAATCTATCCCCATTTGTTTTCTTGATACTATATTTAAAATCTAGTTCTTCATATTCTTTATTATCCTGATTCTGCACCTCCTGTACCTCGAAGCTGATAGCACTTATCATCTCTCCGTCCATAACAGTCCAATTTCCGATCCATCCCCTAATTTCTCCCTTAGCTATTGTAACGTCAATATGTTCCTCAAACCAGCCGCGAACCATTGCGGCCCGGTGACCATGTCTTCATGGAGAGTCCCATTCTTGCCAGGATACACGAAGTCCATAAAGGGCTGGGGATTGTCACCAAGCAGCTGAACATAGGGCTGACCAGTCAATGTCCGGTTCAAGTGGACCAGAGATCATAAAGCATATCAGGTAAACACGCCCCACACTATGATGGAGCCACCACCAGTTTGTACAGTGTCTTGTAGACAATTTGGGTCCATGTGCTCATGGGGTCTGCGCCATATCCGGACCCTACCAACAGCGCATACCAATTGTAAACGTGACTTATCTGACCACGCTATAAGATGCCAGTCCTCTAAAGCACCTCCCACGTGGTCCCGAGCCCATGTGAGTCGCCGCCGCCGATGGCAGCGATTAGTCCATGGAGTCCATGACGTGGCGGTCTTCCGCTGCGATAGCCATGGAGACCAAATTGCGCTGCACTGACCTCTGAGACAAGTCCTTGGGACGTCCTGCATTGATTCCTGCTGTCAGAGCACGCACTGTTACTTGTGTGTTAAACGGACGAGTCTACCCAGACGTCGCTGGTTGCGGTCATTCAGCATCCATGGGGGGGGGGGTCACTGCGTTGTCTCTGGTGGGTCGTAATGCCTCCAATGCAGTATTCACGGTCCATCCTTGACACTGTGAAGCGAGTAAAGTTCAATGTCCGGACGACTTCCGAAATCGCATGCTCCATTCTTCTAGCACCAACTATCATCCCGAGCTCAAATGCCGATAATTGCCGTCGGGTTGCCATCACTATGGTACACATTTTACTGCACTCACAGAAGTCCAACTGGCCACACCGTTCGACTGGTTTGTCATGATGTTACCGCGCTGTCAACTAGTTCTCTCCCGCTATCCCGACTTTTGGCACTTCAGTGTAATTAAAAGTCCATAAAAAATTTGTGCTTGGCAGAAGATAATATTATTTAAAGCATTCCAGGTGATTCTTGTCAACAGTGATTTGAGTTCGCTGATAACATTATCAAGATACGCGAAATACACAGCGCACTGAAAATAATCTTCGATGGCTGGATAGTTTTCTCGCCTCCAACAAATAACATTAAAACTGCCACTGATTTTACTATTTGAATTTACACATAGTTCAGTGTCAAGATCGGACATATTATTATCGAACGACACATTACTAGCTATTCGTGTCCGAAGGCCCCATCGCACTATGCTCACATCTCGATTCAAATCAATTGATTCTACTGACGAGACCTGAGTACTCAATTGTGCTCAAACTGCTGGTCTGATTATATCTAGAAATGTTTCCCGCAAATTTTCTTTAAAGAAAATATCCAAAGTACCCTGACCAAGTCTTTTGTTCATTTTTTAATATTTGATATTAAAAAAAATGTATTGATCTATATCTTCTATTCTCACGATAACGAAACATGGCAGTTCTCTTGGGAAGCCGAAAATTGACTATGATTATTTTTGTTCACCGTACTTTTTCCGCTTCTATTGTGCATGTCTGAAATCTTAGTTTAATGAAAGGACTATGGGGAAACAGCCTTGGCACTAAAATCAACTGCAAATTAACCACCAACTGTCAATAATGATTCGTGTTTTTGACGCATATGCACACCAAATTCTACAGGGAATTCTACGGCCTATAAGCCTAGTTCACACTGCTACTGAGGTCGACACTTTGAAAGTTGAAACGTGTATAACATCCCAACGTTAATCCAATATTGTTGTAAGAGTCTCATATTAAATCTCTTGAAACCAGAATGTTTTTTGTGTCTTCTCTTTGAACTTCGATCTATTTTGGATGTTTGGTCATTCATATATAACTCTGTAACTTGCATTTGCTGTGTAAATAGAACTGGGTCAAAGGGTCTGTTGCAATTAGGGCCCTGGTAGTGAGTACTAGTTCGAGTATAAATTGCTAAGCCGACACCGCTTACTTCATTACTTGTGGAAATATGACGTAATTTGTGACAATGCCACCCTAACTTTGAGTGCATGTAGCCTAGAAACCAATCAGATTTCGGAATTTCTTCAAAGAAACTATTTCTTGTTTTGATGTGAGTAATCACCTGCAGATCACCATTATTTCAGAGACACCCTATATGCATATCAGGAAATGCTAAGAAGTGTTTGAAAAGTAATTGTGAAGAACTAAGTGCACGAGAACGATTTAAAAGTCTCCTTAAAAAGGCATAAAAATATCCGTACATTTTTTGTACACATTTCTTCATCACATAACTACCAGCAACATTGTTGTTTATTTTAATTCCAATCTTTTACTTATCGATCTACCCTCGTATTACATTAAGTAATATACACGTCATCGTACAAACAACTACGGTGAAGGAAGCTTATTTTCATATCTCGTTGTGATTGCACTGCCAACACGACTATAATAAATGTAATTTTGTTTCATAGCATGTTCCAGCCAGATACAATGAGTTCCTCTTATTCTCACCAGGGAGCAAGATGTTACTAAACCGTAGTGACACCTACTGTTAGCGTAAATTTTTGCACAACAATTCACAAACAGAAAAAAATATTTGTATTTAATGATAAATTCAATAAGTGTAAAATTAAAGTATTATTTTTACAGCGAACTACTTTATGGCAATGTTTTTCATATACTTGGTCACATACTGTATGTCGTTTCAGGGTCCACAGCACAGTTACGGATACAGGTATGAACAACGTAATCAACCACGAACAGAAGATTTGCCAGGCATACAAACAGTAAATAAAGAGGGAAGACCAAAAGAAATGACTGCCCAAAACTATTTCAAAGATTTAATAGCAGCTTTAAATAAAACATATGAAAAAGGACTTCTTAACTTTCCGCCAGCTCAATCTTCCGAAAGACAATCTTTCATAACTACAACAGCTGTACCTGTGCAACAACTTGTTCACTATCTTGTGTCTTTTATGAAAGCATCACAAGCGACTACTACTGATAAGGCAAAAACCAATGAGAATTCTAATTTGTATTATGATTTTTGTCCTCTACATCAAAGACCGTGTTCTAGCCAAGGAGATATTGTTCCTAATTTGTTAGTGAAGATTATGGAGAGACTGGACGATATAGAAAGTGGACGAGTTGCCGAAGGAAAACATAATAAGAAAGGTAAGTAGAGGGTATTAGAAACATGGTCGGCGTTTTGTATGCTTAGATTCTGATTGTTGTCTTCATAACTTCTAAATTCCGTGCAATGTAATCGCTTGATCTTCCCAACTGCTAGCTGATTACCTTAGTTGGGTAAGGTGTTGCCCTATTTCACTGACAACGCGTCAGAGCTAAAAGCGGGTCAATTTTGGTAACCCGAGACCTGGCCTGACCCGAACATAGGTGACTCGGTCTGAAATTTGACCTGATTAAGCCGGCGACCCGTTACAGCTCTGCTTTGCACTGTTGAGAATAGGTAAACAAACTTCATTTTCAGAGTTAATTATAAAATTTTCCTGACAATATTTACTTCACTTGCACACATGGAAAAGAAACTTTCGTCTACGGTAAACTATACACGTTATAGCAGTGGCAATCTAGCGCGTTGGTATACGATTTTTATCTCTCTGAATGGCTTTTCTATTACATCCAAGCTGCCTGCTGATTTGTGAAGCACACGTTCTTTGAAGGTAGTCGTGACAAGACGCAACGACTAAGGGTCAGTTCTACAATCGACCGCTAAACTTCAAGTCAGCGCTAAGTTGACAATAACTCTCATCCCGGCGTCGGGAAGTGGCACTCCCATCGCCCAGTCAGTTCTACTGGCTGCAATCAGCCCTGGCAGCTGCTAACATCGTTGCTGCTTATGGGAAGTCCAACAGCAGGGTCAAAGTGCTTCTCTTTTGAGCATTTTTACTTCCCACTGGCGTAGGGGATTGGCGACCTCATCGCAGGTCTACGGACCGCAACGTGATAACACCATCACATAGCCCGAGCAGCAGACCATCGCTGCTCGTATAGGCCGTAGGGAATTGGCGACCCCATCGTCCGGCCGGCTTCTGCTGGTTGCAATCAGCCAACAACGACGTAGGGAATTGGCGACCCCATCGTCCAGCTGGCTTTTGCTGGCTGCAATCAGCCCTCGCAGCTAAACATCTACGCTGCTTGAAAGGAGGACCAGCAGAGAGGATTTCATTTACATTCACCCCATTTTTCATCCATTGATGACTCATTATTTCATCTCCTCTTGTGCTGTGACTTGCACCTCCGCGCAATGACCAAGGATGTGACAGGATGTACTTGCATTGACGATGGCCCCTGGGCCCAGGGGAAAGGGGGCGGAACCATTCGATAGCGCCTAGTTCTTAACAGCAGATTCTTGGATGGTCTAGCTCAGCTCGTTAAGACTGGGAAGTGCGCCATTGGGAAGCTCTTCTGACCTTTGGTCTCGCCAACACTCGGGGGAGTGGGTGTCCCAAGTATGCATCAGTCGGGAGTACAAGTGATTTCGACGTCAAGTCATTGGACTTCGCCTCGATTTCCAGCTTGCTGACAAGGGTGATGAGGGTAGTACCCGGCAGCCTCTTTGGCTCCTCAAGAACGAAGACGGAGAAGTGTGGGCATTTACGGCTAAAATTCATCATGGCTCCACCACATCCTAACAAGTCGCCTTCGCGCACAGACAAAGAAAAGAAGAAGACCAAGAGACAGAATGAAGAGAAAGTCACTGAAGATAATAGAAAGAAGGCGCATATAGTTACCGAAACAACCAGTGACACAGCAGAAAAAATGGAAGTAGAGGAACAGACAAGTATCGTACCGACTATCACACGATATCTTGTTATTAAAGTAAAGAATGAAGCAGAGAATCCAGGTGGTTTGAAGGGGTTATCCCCTTTCATCATACAAAAACAACTGAATCGTGTCACCGGCGAACTTGCACATGTTAAAAAGCTTCGCAACGGCACCTTGCTCGTGGAGACATCTACTAACAAACAGTCAACTAATCTCTTAAAATTGAAGACCCTAGGACAATTCGAGATTCAAGTTGAACCGCATCGTCAACTAAATTATAGTCAGTGCGTAATATCTTGTTGGGACTTGCAAGATGTCCCTGAAGAAGAGATTAAGGATGAACTTGCCAGCCAAGGTGTAGTCAATGTTCGTCGAATTAAGACAAGAAAGACTGGAGAACTGCAACCCACGAGTTCGTTAATTTTGACGTTTGCCATGCCACAGCTCCCCAAGGACGTGAAGGCAGCATTCCATTCCTTACCTGTCCGTCCGTATATACCGAGTCCGCTCCGCTGTTTTAAATGCCAGCACTATGGACACACCAGCACGTCATGTAAGGCGACCTCTGCTGTATGTGCAATATGCGGTACCAGTAGCCATGGTGCGGATCCTTGCACATCACTGAAACCTCAGTGTGTTAACTGCAAGGGTGAGCACACGGCCTGGTCGCGTGACTGTCCGGTATTTAAAGAAAAAAAACGCATTAGAGAGCTGATGGTGATTGAGAAAATATCTGCTGGCGATGCAAAACGTCGCGTAAAAGAGTCTCAGCGCACCCTTCCCTCTGGTGCGTTTTCACATGTAGCCAGACTCACAGTTAAAACTGTCTCGGTTGGTACCCAGACAGTTAATGTATCAACACAAACAGAGTCTGATGTGCATGACGACCTTCCGAAGCCGCCCAAAGAATCGGAGACTCTTCGCGATATGCCGACGCAGAGTCAGGGACAACACACGCCTGTGCAGAGCCTTAGAGCTTCACGGGTTAAGACTACTTTTAGTCCCTATAAGGTCCCGAAATTAGTTCGAACTTCGCCTACAAGCATTAAGACTCTGACGAACGTTTTGTCTGCTCAATTAACTCAGGAAGAGTCTGTACATACTATCGATGAACCAAGTTCATCTTTGGCTTCAGATATGATTCAGGACCACCTGATGGATATGGATTTTAATCTCGTGGGAAGGAAAGGGAAACCTACGCGTAGGTATAAACCTAAACTTAAACGGTAATCTTTTACTTGTTTTTGGAGAGTTTTATAATTTCTGTTTATTTTATATGATTATGCTCCTTAGTTGTTAAGTTTTATAGTGTAGTTTTGTTTTATCTTGTGAAGGCCCATTTACAGGTTTCCTTTAAGTTTTATAGTGTAGTTTTGTTTTATATTTTGTAAAGCCCCATTTACAGGTTTCCTTGTTATACTGGCCATTTACACCAGTGGGCTGATTGTGAAGACCTTTACATCTTCATCTTTTATATTGTTTTATTATTTTAATTAACAGCTAAATTTTGACATGACCAAGATAAGGGGCTTTCCCCGTATGGGGACGGGCGTAAGCCATAGTGCTGTTACCGCCCATAAAATTCATTTTATCTTTTTATCTTACCAACTTTCATTTTGCGTACTCTCATTTCCCAAAATCAGACTCCTCCTCAGTCAAACGCCCTGATCTAGACCGGTAAAATAACTTCGGTGGGCGTTGGTTGAAAAGCTCCTGCACTTAGATGGTTTGAATTTCAATAAATGTAACGTGTTGTACATCTCATTTAACATCATCTGGCAACCGTTACAGCTATCATATCAGCTTAACATTTTTCGGTAAGTTCTAGGAGATACTCTTCAGACATTTCGTCCGAGCTTTCATGTTCTGATAAGTGGGATGCTTAGTTTCTGATTTATGACGAAGTATTCATTGTATTTACCATTGACAGGAGTAGATTGTGGACTCCAAATTGAAAACATTGTATCTCAATAACGAATCGAAACCGGACCCGTGTTTATGGACTTTTTCATTATTTTGGAGTCAGAAATGCGTATGTGAAGTTTATCCCACATATTAAGATACACCTTGTATATAGATTCTTAACTTATGCACACTGAATTGCTCATATAATAGCACATCTTATAGAATATTTTTGTCTTATTTAGACGAACTACAGAACTGAAGCATAAATGAAAAACGGATCATACAGTCTGGGCTCGTTCGGAAACTACGAACGAGTTTAACGCGTTAATCTCGTTCTCTCACGAAGCGTTCGGAAACCACTTTCGTGAAGTTCGTTCATTTAGTTAGCCGTTCGGAAAGTCACTCTCAGTTAATTTCGTTCGCGCACGAAACGAACTAGCTCTGACTTCGTGAACTTCGTTAAAATTAACATGGCCACCATCCGCATGATAAATTTACCTCGTTTCGCATCATGTAATCTTATTTTGCTTCATCTAGAGGTATAAAATTGTAGCCATGGCTGCTATTTCTGCAGTAGGGAACAATTTTGACATAACTAATGTACATAGCAGATTAATATAACGGTTTATCTTAAACAATTGATTTATCTTTACTTTCCCATATTTAACACTTTTTCGAGCTGTGGATTGCTGTTAGATATCACGATTGCCACTAGATAGCACCACCAGTAAAAGATGAAATTATTGAAGAGTCCTTTTCTAGAGGCTTTTTGAGTAAAAGAAAGAATAACGTCGTATAGTACAAAATTATCGCATTTATGAAAAACACTCTCCAGTTCTGTGTATTATAACAGACTTTTCTAATCATTTCAGTTAAACGACAAGTTCTTGAAGGAAGGCATGCTGTTTTAGCTTTCATAAAGCCTGAATGCACCACCTTCTTTCACGTTTTAATTGTAATCCGCAAGCAGCATTAGACTTGTATAAGATGGAATTGAATTGAATTTTACTTGTGGCCTTTAGACATCTAAGGCTGAGGGCGGTATAAGGTGGACTATCAAGTATTTATTAAAATAGTTGTTTTGTCTGACGGCCGAGTGGTTTGCGGCGATAGGAATCGGCTCGACGGTCCCGGGTTCTAGTCCCGGCAGGGTCATGTGTGTGGATTTTAACAGCTAAAGGCGAATCGTGACGGGACGAAGTCCAAAGTTACTAAACTGGCCCATATAAATATAAAGTTGTTTGGTCTATATATTGGTTTCTCTTCTTGGCAATACAATTTGACTAAGACGTTAAATGTTAATTCCTTGCAATTTCTTTTAAATATTTTCTGTGATTGGAATATTTTTCTCGTTCCGTAAATGCGACTTAGTTGGCGAAGTCATGGAAATTTTGAAGGATATGAAAATATGTAGGAACTTCAGCCAGATAATTCTTGTATATAAGAGAATAGATTTATTCTACTGTTGACCAAATGCAACGAACAGAATGCTAAGTTCGTTTTAGAAGTGTAACAAATTAAATTTGAAGTGAATAGAAGGGATTTCTCCAAAGAAAGGTCTTACATGTTGGTAAATAACGTTATTGTTGGAACAGAATCTCTCCAAGAAACTAACTTGCTTCGTATTTTGAGCCTCATGTCCCTACTTATAACCACACCTTCTATTTTCGTTTATTTCTTTGTTATATATGCGGAATGGTGTCTTTCGTTATCCTGACAACGGTTTGGAGCGTTCGGAAATTACGAAGAAAACGAATTTCACGAAAATAATTTTCAGCGTTAAGATCGTACATTCCATGAACTTCGTTATGTATTTCCGAACAAGCCCACAACTAACATTAAAAATTGAGTTAGAACTGACAGTTTACTCCCCTTTGAATTAAACTGGAAGCGGATAAACGATGAGCGACTCGATTCAGGAATTCCTTATGGGAGAAAATGCATATTGTTGATTCAGATCAAAATAAAACAAATAATCTAACCATGACTTTTCTAACCTATCTATTTCCGTGAAGTTCGTACAATGTCGAAAATGAGTATAACAAGAAAATTCATGTAATATGTAGAAAATTCATGTTCTATGAAGAAAATGATTTACTGTGCTGAGTCAAATGAGAGCTGCTTTTCTTAAAAGCGTGCGTTGCTTGCGATTTGGGTGAGTAACCAATTGAAACACGTGTTACACATAGAACCCGCAATAAAACATATGTTTCAATTGGCTACTCACCCAAATCGGAAGCAACGCACGCTTGCAAGAAAAGAAGCCCTAACTGTTCTCTCCTATATCTGGCTTTAAATACAAATTAGATTTGTAATGCAATCATGGGCTCCAGTATGTTACGGTACAGCTCACTGGCACATTCATATCTTTGCAGGTATACTTTGTGACGTCATAGGCTCATGGATTTCTGAAGCAACTGGTGTTGGATTAGAAATTACAGGGAATGCTACAGGACCACTCCACGTGGATATTGTAAATCATAGATCCTTCCACAGAGACAACATATTGAATCCCAAATGGAAAATGTCAGGAACGCGTCCATTTTCGCATGGGCCATTTACTCTTAATGGATTTTTCCAGAAACAAAGACAAGTGGCTACATTTGTGGGTCAATGTCATACTTGTATGGGGGTTGATATGATAATAGGCAAGTGGACTTTTATCATAGACGCTAGAGATTGTAGAGACACTTATTACAATACCAGAGTGATAGAAGATGTATTCCGAAAAAACGTAGTTCGTAACAAATCCGAGAAGAAGAAATTAAGAACATCAACCTCAGCTAAATAGTTGCAGAAACAAGGTCAGCTACAAAAGCGCAAAAACCGTAACTATATGTTGCTACAAACGAGATTATAAAGAATAATTATATATTCGTGTATATGTTGGTGTTATGAGCTGGATACTTCAGCTCTATGTAAATAAAACACGTTGTAAAATGGTTCGGATGGTATACATGTCGTACACTAATGCATGTTGTATACAAATCAAAATGAGTAAGATATAATCGGTTTAACTAAATGTTAAAAAATTATCATATTATATCAGCGCGCAGTCTAACAGTGGGGGTGGAAGGTAGCATGGTGTATACTGTTCCAGGAAGCTTTGATCAAATTAGGCTCTATTATTCTTTCATATATAATAGAAGAACAATAGATATCAGCTTTATTAACGAGCAAAACGTGATTGAACTTTTTCACCTTGTTGTGAGGTGGCACTGTTCTTCACGACGTACTTGCCTATTGAGTTAATCCACTTATCTTTTACTCGTTTTGACACAAAGGGATAAAATATAGGAATTACTGGGTCTCGCTACACCGCACTACACAACCCTCACCGCTACAGTGCGTGGCGAAAACGACAATCAGGGGCTGGATTCACAAACCAGTCTTACCTTCAAGAGTTCCTTCATGTGTTCTATTAAGGCAAAAACGACTATAAAAGTCTCTCAATTCACAAAAATGAACGTACGACCACTCACCGAAATCCATCGTAAGGTCATCGTAAAAGTGCTGTCTTTCATGAAAGTTTGCCTTTCATGCTTTGCTTGCGATTTGTGTGAGTAGCCAATTGAAACACGTGTTGGCGCCTTAGAACACGTGTTTTGATTGGTTAATCACCCAAATCGCAAGCAAAGCACGCAACGCAAACCTCCATGAAAAACAGCCCTAAGTTTGTCTTTAAAGATAGAGGTGTATTCACGAAGCACGCTACATATTTTGATCGTCGAAGTCGCGTTAAGTTTAAGGGTGTGTTAAGTGACGATCCGTTATTCGAAGTTTGAAAACAGAAATCAAGAAAAAGAAAATATATAAACGTATATAAAATATATACTTGACGATACCATGGTACAACACACTTCAATAAGTTCAAACGTCAAAAATATGTTTGAAATAAGAGTATAATGATTCAAACTAGTAACGAGTGATTTCTCAATGTGTATTATATTGATATTGAATTATTGCGTTCCGTTGACCATGTAGCATACAAACATGTATTATGGTATAGAACAAGTCAGTTACAAGGTTATTACATGAAAATTATATACATTTTATCATATTATAAGAATATACAAACAATAACATAGATATGTAATGTCAGTGTTCGTAATATACAAACAATAACATAGATATGTAATGTCAGTGTTCGTTTGCATGAAAAACATATAAACGAAACACATCTCAATCTTTCATTGGCTGAAGGTTAACGTGACATCACTGTTGTAGCATCCGACTGGAAATTTCCCCCCAATTTGTTTTCGTCAGTCTCTCTTTCGTGAATTCCAACGAGCTCTACATAAACTATACTGGAGTAACTACTTAGTGTTGAAAGATAGACGCCAGAGTAAATATTTAAACTCGTTTGTCCACTTCCAGTCTAATCCAATGTGGACCAAATTTTCAGTTCTAACTCAGTTTTATACGCTTGATATCGCTGTGTGGCCCGTTTTTGGTTCAAGTCTTAATTCCTGAGTTATTCATGTAAGAGTATACAGCACTCTGCATACAATAGAAAATAATGCAAATAATATTTACATTTTTTGCAAGAATTAAGACATAAATACAAAAACGGGCCACACAGCGATATCAAGCATAAAAAATTAAGTTAGAATAAAAAATTTGGTCCGTATTGGTTTAGACTGGAAGTGGACAAACGAGATAAAGTTTCCTCTCCGCTCCCTAGCTTCACATATTCATGACATTTTCAATGGCTGCAGTCAGTCCAGTATCGTATTAATGGAGGTCGATGGTGAATTCGATTATACTTTACAAACTTAGAGGAGTCGTAGAATTTGCCTTAAAATTTTCACTTATGACACCTTTTGTGAATCTCTTCCCAGAACTCGCACTTTAAATGCCAGTGTTTCCGGACGTAGTGAAACCACTATTTTTTTAATTTTATTTATGTATTTATTATTATTATTAAATTTTCAACCTTGTTCTTTTTCGCTGAAAGATGACATATTGAAGTAGAGAGACGTAAAAACACATCCCACAGTGTTACTCCTCACCAACGGTATTGCCAGAGACCACTTAAATATTGAAAAACCTACCTCTTCAGAATACACTAATGCACGTGCAGAAATATGTATGCTTTCAAATAGAGAGTATCTTTCTTAGGTTCAATGAGCAGTCAAGCAGAGTGTTTAGTAACACCGAAAAATGTTGCAGACAGTTTAATAAGTGGGTTTTATGCATAAATATAAATGTAATTTTTTTATTTTTCTAGAGTGTATCGCTGTCGGAATTTTAAACGGAAGTTGAGTTAAAAACACGTCACTACTGGCTTGTTATGTAACACGTAAACTGTAAGTACAACTTCAAAAACACATTTTGCCAGGTCGCCTCGGTAGCTTGGTGGTTAAGGCGTTGGCTTCCCGAACGGAAGATTTCGGGCTCGAGTCCCGGCAGGGGTAACACTTTTTTCTTTCAGAATATATTTTCATATGTTTATATTTATTATTAATAATTGTTTTCTTGCATTTTTCGTAGATTATCTTAAATTAGTGACCATACGAACGTGAAGGTTAGGTAAGGTTGTAAGCAGTCATGTATCTTTACAAAATATATTTTCGTATGTTCATATTTATTAATAATAACTGCTTCCTTGCATTTTTCATAGATTATCGTATATGAGTGACCATACGAACATGGAGGTTAGGTAAGGTTAGCTGTGGTCATGTATTTTTACACTCTTTGTTCTCATATACGTCATAATTCTTGACGCAATTACCGTTCAAAATTCCGATAGCGGTACGCTCGTAAACAATACGGCCGGCTGACGCGACGGTCACAACATTGTCTCGCATCACTAGTGTACTTTTGTTATCTTCTCTGGAGCCTGTCGTGGCATCGCTATTACTAGCTCCAGTAAGGCAGTAGACCTGCCTATCTGACTTGAATCGCGGTTTTGAATTTTACTGATGAAGGAAGATTCTATGAAATAACATAAAAAATACCTTAGAGCGCCGATATTGAAATTTTGAACACGTTTAGGTCAATTTCAATTTAATAGGCAATTTTACTTCCTTTTTAACAGCTTTTATTTTTTACTTTAGCTTTTTGCCGCACCCTAAACGTGCTGCCCGGGGCCCTTGCCCTCCTTATATCCGGCACTGACCTAAGCTTCTAATAACATTGCACAACAACTATTTGGTCAATTTTAGAAAAGAAGACAGCTGAAATAAACTTCAGAGTATGCTCTACAATATGGCTCTTAACGCTTAGAAATTGTTTCAAAACTGAACTCCAAAAAAAGCCTGTACTGTTCGTGATTGCCTTACCTGGTCGGACAATGAGGAACAGGATTTCACCACTATCCAATATGAATTAAATTATATTTTACAAATATTTCCCAATGGATATTGTAAAGACAAATTACATAATATACAAACACAAGTACTTCTGATACTCAAATCTCGATAAATTAAACCTTGAGTTATTTCCTACTTTCCAGTGATTGATCTGGGACTACTGCAATAATCATATAAGTATGTACGTTTCTTTTTTCCACACATTATATTCAGCATGTGTCCAGTTCGGATAGTTGTTTTCTCCACACTTAAATCAAAATACTCATCTGTGCCCAAATTCACCGTGTACACGATAAACGTCATTTGATTCCCTACTTGTGCAGCCTTAAGACGTGTTCGTCATTGCTAACCTGGGGCCATTACGGAATCAAGTCATAAAAATTGTCCAAAATTGTGGAACAAACACTTCAGTAATAAATATTTTTCTATAAAGATTTAAGGCCGCTTTAGACGATAAAATTTCTCGTACGATAAATCTTAGGGAAAGCAGTGTGCCAGGGTAAAAAGAAAAAAAAGTTATGGATTTATACCATAGCATCTTGCCCTCTTGTAGCATTCTTGTTTTCACATTCTTGTAGCACTCTTGTTTTCATACTGCTAATCGTAAGATTCATCATAGCATAAATGTTGTCGTCTAAAGCGACCTTTACTCTTTTCATCTAACCAGTTCATAAGTCTATAGTGTATATATAATATGTCTGCTCAACTCTTAAGATTAATGTTGTAATTTTAAAACGAAATTGTACTTAAACACATTCATTCTGCTCACTTCCACAACTCGGCTCGTAATGGCGGATTTATTTGCAAGTAGCAGCACTGAATTTTCCTGAACGTCGCAGTATCGGCACTGACCCTCTGACGTAGCGTGGGAACTTTTTAATAGGGTGCTCTCCATTTGCCGCCTTTCCACTAATTGAAAATATTAGGCGGTGTTGTCGTGCATGATTTGGTTCGTTCCAAATTTGAGTGATGGTTCTCCTTGACGAATCCGACTTCTGTGAAATAAGCAGAGCGGAAACCGGGTCAGTTTTGGTTAGGAACGATTCGGCGTCGAATTTTTCGTACTCTTGGGGTAAAACTCCTGTCTTGGTAACCCCCTGAGAGAAACACTGTATAATAAGGAAATATTAAAACTGTGCACTTCCTTCCGGGTCACGAGGTCAGGTCGGGGTCCAAGCATAAACCTGCTGACACAATGGCCCGGTCCAAAACTTCACCCGATGGTCCGTTTCAACTCTGGAATAAGTCGTGAAATTAATGAGTAACGCCTTTTTTGTAGATACCATTCCGGCATTTGGCTAATAAGAACCTTACTGTAGTTCGCAGTCGTAATGAAATAAAATACACATACATAATAACTATTATACGTAAGTGATGATTGGCGTTCCCGCCAGAGGCTAACCTATGGTCCGAAGATCCCTGAGTATGATGAAGCAATTATGGTTTACCATTGCCTTCCACTGGACGAAAATGAAGTTCAAAGAATGGGATCCATAGTTTAAAGTGGTCTTCGATACACTTATGTCTCACCGAATATCGAACCAGGGACTTCTTGATTACAAGCCAGCAAAGGTTACCACGAGTTAATTATTCAACCCACAAACAACAAACAAGAACATAGAATTTATAACTTTAGTATAAGTTAAGTCATTGTTAATAAAGACACTGAAGGTCAACAGCGAAAACTAGACATAAAATACTGACAATATGAAAACATTATAATAAATATATATATTCCACTGATGACATAAATGCATTATTTTGCTTTATGTGATCCAAAATAACGGTTTTAAATAATGTTTGAGAACGGTAAATAATTTGACAAATACAGAATAAACAAACTGTAACTAGATGTATTTACAAATATAAAATTTTAACGTGAAATGTTCTCGTCGACGAAAAATCTTCTTCGTTACACTGAGCTTGCAACTCTGAAGACCAAATCAGTTAACCAATCAGAATGGGGATATGGAGAAGGCAGCAATCACTTTTCAAACTTCCTCAATTCTTTCGGTAACTCTGGGCGCACAGTATTTATTGCAAGAGTTGGTATATTCAGCAAGTGTGGGATAAGATTAGCGTGGGTGCTAGTGCCAAGATTCCTTCTTCTGCTTAGAGAGCCGTTATAGTATCGGACTCCCTGACATCAGGGATTTTTCCCGTCTATATGGTAGATCCGTGCCTAGTGGGGATGGTTAGAGAACTACTTAAATAAAATGTATAGAGAGCAATCCAATTAGAAAGGCAGGAAAAGTGGTAATGGAACTGGTTGCACTGAATATGTAATACCAAATTGGAAGAAATTCGTCTGGTAAGTCAAGATTGAAATAGTTTGTAGCGCCGTTGAGTTGAAATTAATACATATATGGTTAATGGTTTGATTGTTAGTAATTTTTGCAACAGGAAGACTTCATGTAGGAAAGTTATGTTGTCACGAGGATAGTTTAGGAGTACGAGCTGCAAGTGCAAGCGACAACAGAAGTTTCCCAGTAGCAACAATCATACTATCAATTTAGTGATAGTACGGCTGCTGCTATTGGCTATTTCCGTGTTCACGCCCACTGCACAGTAGGCCAGAAGTTAAAATTAGCGGGACAAAAGTCATTTTGGGGGACATCGATACTGCTCAATTATTTTATGATACGCCATAGCCAAGTACCAGGTGTATGCATAAGTAGTTTCCGGTTTACCTAAGAGATGGCGCCAGCGAAAATCACGCAGCGTATTCATTTGACACATACGTCATTTTGTTCGTCTGACATTAAACTATAAACACACACAAGTTGAGTCCGCCAAACACTAGCGTCTTTGTTTTATCGTTCAGTGATCATGTCGAAGTGTGTGCCTGAAAAAGAACATTTGTGGCACGCATTGCTTTTCTTATTTAATCAAAAGAAAAAGGCTGTTGAAAGTCATCGTGTGCTGGTAGAAACATATGGCGAACACGCTCCATCGATTAGAACATGTGAGACATGGTTTCGACAATTTAAAAGTGGTGATTTCAATGTGAAAGACAGTGCGCACTCTGGCAGAACACAAAAGTGCGAAAACGAGCAATTGCAGGTGTTATTGGAGGATGACCCAACTCAACAGCAATTGGCAAAAGCATTAAATGTGTCACAAGAAACGATCAGCAGACGTTTACGAGCAATGAGGAAGATCAATAAACTGGTTAAATGGGCCCCACAAGATTTGAATGAACCTCAAATGGAAAATCGCAGTCACTTGTGAAATGCTGCTTCAACGCCACGAAAAAAATCCTTTTTGTATCGAATTGTGACGGGTGACGAAAAATGGATTTATTTTGAAAACCCGAAGCGGAAAAAATAGTGGCTTTCACCTGGCGAAGCCGGTCCTTCAACACCAAGGCCAAATCGCTTCGGCAAGAAGACCATACTTTGTGTCTGGTGGGACCAAAGCGAATTGTGTATTATGAACTCTTGAAGCCCGGCGAAACCGTTAATGCACAACGCTATCGCCAACAAATGATTAATTTAAATCACGCATTGATCGAAAGACGACCGGAATGGGCCCGAAGACATGGCAAAGTAATTGTGTTACACGACAATGCGCCGTCTCACACAGCAAAACCAGTGAAAGACACCTTGAAATCGCTTGGATGGGACATCCTTCCGCACCCGCCGTACTCCCCAGAACTGGCGCCATCTGACTATTACCTCTTCGCATCAATGGGGCACGCGCTCGCAGAGCAGCACTTCAGCAATTTTCTAAGACGTTGAAAAATGGCTCGACGAATGGTTTGCCGCAAAAGAAAACAGTTTTTCTGGCATGGTATGCATCAATTACCTGAAAGATGGGGGAAATGTGTAGAAGCCGATGGCCAATATTTTGAATAAAACAAAATTAATTTCCCTTGAAAATTACGTGTTTTCTTTACCACAAAACCGGCAAAAACTTATGCATACACCTGGTAACTGTTCCGCACATAGAAGTATATAGGTCTATTAACCGTAGTATCCCACAGAAAGTTACTGATAAACACGCCCTGCCAATTGAAGCCAAGCAATTGGGTGGTGAGCGAGAAATTCGAAGGCTTTGTGATAGTGGTGTATGAGAGAAGGAAGAATATTTTCACATGGAAAATATATTTTCGGGTATGTACTTATCTGGTGTGTGTTAGTGTGCCAAGAATAATTTTGGTACATGTAGTTAAGTGCGCCCAAAAGTGAATATGGGGAAAACGAGATATTCCACAATGGTATTGGCAGGATCACAGAGATACAAAAAGTTCCGCGACTGCCCGTACATTCAAACCTGCGCTGGTCTACGGACTAACTTATTGTCTTTATTGTCCTTGCAGCAGATTTTACCTTCACTTTCCCTTTTGCACATACAGGTTATTTTGTCGTACACTGCAGTCAGAAACGTTTGTCTTGTGGATTCTCGGTAGAGGTTCAGGCATTTGAGTAATATACCAAGGTAACAGTAAAGCTGTGTATGCCAAGTATGCGTGAAGCTTTATCCGTGGTGTTACTATTCACAAAATCCTGATACATGCTAGAAAAGTACTTGAGAATGCTTATTACCAGTCGGAATTCTATATGAAGATGCCAAAGAAGAGCGGCATAAAAGCAGTCTATCAAGATGTACTGGGTAGCCCACACTAGGAAGTGTTTCCAACACAAATTTACGTAATGTGGTGAATTATTTCTGGTCACTGCTAATCCAGTTGTAAGTTATCTTTCTAAGAAGTCGATGATCAAAAGGGATTCACTTCCCGGAGGAGGTGAAGAATTTACTAATTTAACCAGAAATCCAGCTACAGTTGCGGGATTTTGATGAAACTGAAAACAACAGCAACTACGACGATGATCATGATGATGATCTGCTTCTAAAGCTGTTGCTGCTGCTACTCATTTTGGCTTGTGCTTTTAGTAAGGTAGGACAATGATCATCTTATAATTGTTGTTTTATATGGTAACGTGTATTCACACTAACGTTACATATTTTCCCGCGTAATTAAAAGTAATGTTTTCCATAATTTATTACTGTCAATCTTTGTGTTTCATTTCTTCATATACTCCCTACAAATCACGAAATTAATCACTTTACGCGTGTGAAACTTCTTAGTCCAGTGACAGAAATTTTGTCCGGCTAGATTTGATCCTGCCCACCGTGAGCTGGCGGCTCGTAAACTACCCCGCGACAACATAGCTTAAATGGTCTTTTAGGTTAGGTACACATTTATAACATATGTTTAATGAAACTCAGATCTGTATATATAGAGAGAATCTCTCGGTTTTTCTCAATGCTGTCTCAGACGGTAAAGTTTTGAGAATTGCATAAGAAACTTCCAAGAACTTGCTCAACTTTCTTTTGATTCGAGGACGGCTGATTGACTTTCTCTCAGAAATGCATTCCCTCGCCTTAAAAGCTGAGTACACTTACGAATTGGTCGATCTGCACCAAATTGTTCGGAAATACCGTTGCACACCTAACATACTAGATGGTATGGAAATGCAGGACATTAAATAGCTCTTCTGTTGACGGCAGCCATTTCTCTGTTATATCACTCCTATTAAGCCCGTCGTACACGATTCAATAAACGTAGAATCAAATCCTTGAACAGCAGTTGGATGAGTGCGTAGAGGATCCAACTGAAATAATCAAAGGGTTGTATGCAATTAGTGTTGAAAGTGTTTGGCTGGTGCTCGTACATGATTCGATAAATTAAGTGGAAGTGTAGAAACGCTAATTTATTATAACAAAGTTTTGAATCATGGAAGTGTGAAATGAAAATAAACGAGTGAAAGGTAAATCAGACAATTTGCTCCTTCTGCGTTGAAGGCAGGCACATGAAGTGAATGTTAAACATGATGTCTATCACATGTAATAAAAATTAATCACCTGACTAACGGCTGCAGTTCCGTAGTTGGTGGTGCCTCGAACATAGACCTTTTATTGCATTATTCAAAACTCTTTTCAATTCTTATAATTTGTCATTTATTTCCGGTTGCAGCCACTTCTATAAACATCTAGCGACGACAAACAATGTAAAAGGTGCTAAGAAAATCCATATTTTATTATTATTTCGTTAAATATGCACTCCAGCTATGCAGAGGACTACTAATTGTGACACTTCGTGTTATGAATGAAACATTTTGCCTCAAAACACGGACAGAATCTCGAGCGAGTGGTTGCGGGCAAAGGGTGGTTAGTTAAAGTCAGGTTCGGATGTTTTTTTTTAATTTTACGCGATGAACATCACTCTCACGCAACCTTCGCTCTAAACCGAAAGAATATAGTTCCCACTTCACAATAGTTATTCACTACTTTTAACACTAATCTTATGTTTCCAAGTCACGCAAACATCTCATTCCTCCTGAAAATTTTGCAATAAAGCACACCGCACCTTCGGAAGTGCAAATACTTTAACTAACCAGTCTTCGCCCAACAACAGTGTATCCGCGGCTTTTGTAGGAAAATGTGCTATTCATAACACTAAGTGACACCATTTAGTATTTCTCCTCATGGTGTCATATTTGCATGCACTTACTACATGCTTAAGTAGTAACTATTTACGTAATTCATTAGGAAATATGGCTATTCGTAACTCAATTTGAGTTGTTAGCCATCGGTAGGTGATTATCAAAGTGCCACGGTATGAAATATCTGCAACAGAATAAGTGGTATAAAGCAAACATAGGGCAAAATATAGAACAATAGCCTCCACTGCAGCCAGTACCAACCACTGTTGTTTAGACTTGAACATGGCGGGTTACCATGACAACCAACCGGATCTGACGGAAGACTTTTGTGGTCTATTGAGTGGTAGTTAGTTCTACAGTATTCTATCAAAGGCATTCAAATTTTCATAAAAGTGCAAGAGATTTGGAAATGGTCCTTGTCTTACTTGTGATACAGTCTCTTTGTTGAACTTGTCCAAATACATTGTTACCCGCTGTAATTTTTTTCCCTATCTATAGGTTGTAATAGAAACTAAAAAACACGGTATTAATGGTAAATAATAATTGCATCAAACAGCAGTTTGAAGGCATCAACAGCATATTTCCTAGCACAAGTGTACTACTTTTCTGTGAGTTCTTCATGTCGCTTATTTTTCTTGTATATTTTACTTTTTCTTAAATTATGCTTTTATATGATAAAATCACGATCAATGATCTTTAAACGACAGAAAATGACTTTTCCATTTTTTCTTTTATTCTTTCTTTTCTTTTTATTTTACTAAATAATCTTTATCGATTTTATGCATGAAACTCCAGAAGCAACAAAAGCAATGCACGAATTAACTCCTTTAGCCAGGGAAGAGGTATTATAGGTGATGTAATTTATATAAGTACTTTAGCACATGAGTTTCAGGGAGGAATTTATCAATGAAATAGATTTGCCAAAGGGAGATGAGCTTAGTAGAAGGGTAAAACGAATGGCATGTACTGTAGAAATAGGAGAACCGACTTGACCTTATCATTTGCCCCCCTTCCATTAGGGGAGCCTACTTCAACCTTAGGGAGCAAGGCCCCCAAAGCCCTTCCGGGATCGGCGTCCTTGATTGCAGGAACAAAATAAAGTTGTCGGGGGGCAAGGAGGCTTTTCCCTTATACTTATATGAAAATTTGCTAATAGTTGATGATAAGCATTTCTCTACGAGAAAGACGAAATATATAGCGAACAATTGTGTGTTTGCACAGGAAAGCTTTCTAAGTAGCAGGGAGCGGGCGTTAGCCCCGACTATACTTACTTCTAAATTCAATAATAGTTTAAATTAAGCGATTTTCTGTGAGAAAGGACGAAATATATTAGCAAACAATATGGTGTATACAAGCAGAGGAATCTTTCTTAAGGTGCGAGGCCAGGGCGATTGCCCTCCGACTACTTACATGAAATTTCCCTAACAGTTAAATATAAGCGCTTCTATAAGGAGAGAAGCGAAATATAATAATTAACTCTTAAGGTTCCCCAGAAACTCCGTTATAAGTGTTGCCAGCACGTGTCAAAATATGTCTTACGAAAAATGAGGTGACGTTCCAAAGGTCTTAGTGCAAAGATTCGTGATTAATCTAGTAGTTCAGTGTTGCCAGCGCATTAAAAACTATATATTATTCAAATTTCTTCCATTCAGCTACACCTAGCTGCGCCCAACTTGGCATAAACATTATTCGACAGAAGTACTGTGGATTCTCTCGAACCTAAGCACTGCACTTATCAGTGTTGCCAACATATTTTAGAAAAAAAAATATGCTTGAAAAATATGCTTGCGTGGCTTAAATTCTATTAAGTAGTGATGCCAACGAGACGAGATTTAGGCTGTTTCGCCTCGAGAATTTCTTATACAGAGAGTGTCTCGTCTCGAAATGTATAATTTACATTACGAGAGCTGTGTCTCGTCTCGTTTTCTATAGCCATTTCACTGTCTCGACTCGTCTCGTGGCAACACTACTAGACCAGAACCTTTGAGATTGTTAGAATCGCAGTTAACTTCTTTTTCTTCGTATTATTATTATTGTTGTTTACGCTGTGTTTGAATTTACATAGTTGAGTGGAACTTTCTAGTAACAAATATGCATTCCCCCTAATCGATAATTTGATATATTTTTCATTCCTGAAGGGATTACTTGAACCTTATAGTGCAGAGGAAGTTTGAGAATCGGAACTAGACTTCTTTGTTCGGTCAAAATTGAAGTTTTTAAAAGATACAGCTCTTTATTGAAACGGGGGTAGTTTTAACTCATCTCGCAATATTCTCTTTTGTTCTCTTTATTTCAGAATGCAAAACCAATCACTTTTTATTTATTTAAAAAAAGTAGATAGACAGGATTGTAGTAATGTTTCGTAAAAAGAAACATTTGCAGATTTTCGTTTATTTATTTCATTCTTGATATCCTATCTTAATAGCTACGGTACTGCTATAACACAAAAA
>JAGDQP010018357.1:0-36707 GCA_022664845.1 Lepisma saccharinum | reverse complement strand
GAAGAAGAGAAAGAAATTCAGTTAGGTCCACTAGCGAGTCGATATTTAAGTACTAATTGGTTAGATAAAGATGAAGTGTTTGGATTATACTCTATTGATATAGCCGGAGTAGTGCAGTGGAATATTGGAAGTTATAATGTTCTCTTTGATAATTATGATTTAATTATTTATAGTGAGAGTAAAATAGCACAAGATCTGTCAACCCCGATCTATGAAAAATTTAAAGGAACAGAAGGTTTATGGGAGTTAATAACTCGTAAACAACCAGTAGGTTTTACTAATGAAGATTGTGAAACTTACAAGAAAAATTTAAAGATGACGAATGCTTTATATCAGAATCATGATCCATCGCAGAATAGAGTAAAATCAAGCTCCAGCGATAAGTACAAAACATTAATTAAACCTATTTGGCTTGAACTGAAAACTAAAGGTGAAGGTTTGAAAGAAAGGAAGCAAGGAAAGGGGATTAAGCGCTACACAAATATGCCACAACAATTTGTTTGGATGGATGATGTTAGAAAGTTAGTAGATAGATTATTAGTTATAGCAGGTGAAGAAGCAGCTGGGAATAAGAATTTTTATAATGAGAAAGTGGGTATTATGGAAATGATTTCATCTCGATTATCAAATTTTATTGTTTCGAATCCAAAAGGTTTAAGTTACATCATAAAAATTATTCATATTCTTCCACCAAAATTTTGGCATACTATTGAAGGTAAAGGTTTAGTGAACGATATTATTAATAAATTACCCTTTGAACTTCATCTTCCAGGCTACGAGTTCTGCGGTCCTGGTACACGTTTAGATGAAAGATTAGCGAAAGGTGATCGGGGTATAAATAATCTAGATCAAGCATGTCGAGAGCATGATATCGCGTATAAGAGCTTTAAAGATCTACCAGATAGACATAGAGCTGATCAAGGCTTAGAGTTTAAAGCATTTGATAGAGTTATTAGCAAAGATTCTGCTTTTAGTGAAAAATTGGCTTCATTCGGAGTAGCAATGGCAATGAACACAAAACGGAAAATGGGGTGGGGTTTATAGATTGCTGCATTAAACACTGGATAGAAGCTTGAGCCGTAGTTGTTGAATAAATTCAAAATAATGAATATAATATAGTCTTTTTATACAATGAAAGCAAAAGGTGTAAAATTTCAAATTCCAGCACAAGAATTAAAGTCATTAAATTTTAGCAACATCTTAAATAAAGCACAACTTGCGAAGAAGCAAAAATGCTTAAAAAAGGGTCATAATATGGCTCTAACATTAAGTTTAGCGCAGTTAAAGAAACTACGTTATCAACCGAAAACAGGTGGATTCATTTTTACAATTCCAGCGATACTTGCTGGATTGGGAGCGGTTGGTAGTCTTGCGGGTGGTTCAGCAGCTATAGCTAAGACGCTAATCGATGCGAAGAAAAATAAACAGGAACTAGAAGAACAAAACCGTCATAATGAAGTTATGGAATCATCAATTCTGACTAACGGTAAAGGACTTACACAAAGAAAGAAAAAGCTTCTGAAGGACTTAAATAGAGTAAAAAAAGCGCTCACCAATTATGATCTCGAACGTATAGCTAAAGAATTGAATATTAAACATTTTAGAGGTGTGTACATGTCGGATAATCTTCCTTCTACTCCGCTGTTAAAACAAGAATGCGCAGTTATTAACTTAGATCGATGAATTAATACAGGAACTCACTGGATTTGTTATTGGTATGAAAATAATAAAGCTTGCATATTCGATTCATTTGGTGGAGTACCTCCCAAGTCTTTGATTGAGTATTTAAATCCTAATAACACTATAATTGAATATAATAGTGATCGAATACAGCATTTTGACGATGTGATTTGTGGTCATTTATGTATTAAACTATTAAAATTCTTATCTGATGGAAACAATTTTCATCAAGCTATTGAAAGATTGAAACTTGATTACTTAATGAATCATGCATAAAAATAGTATATTACATAGTCTTTTATTAAAAAATGATTGTGTTGCACTTATCGGGGATTACACCAAAGCTTCGGTTATCTTCATAATAAAATTGATAATCAAAATTACAATTTGAAAATTGCATTGATTGGATTTTATAGTATGTACTTAATACCAAATGTAACCAAAAGTAGCAATACTTACTTCCATAAAGGAGAGATGCATAATATACCACCGGGTCAGTATAATGCATCAACATTGGAAACAACACTACCTAAAGAAGTGCTTCTAAATTAAAATCATGTAACTCATCGAATGGAAGTTACACCATTTGCAGAAAATTTTAATGTAGGAACTGTTGGTAAGTTATTAGGTTTTAAGAATAATAGTGAACTTAAGCCAGAAGAAACTCACATAGGTCAATTTCTTCCAAAGTTCTTAAGTATTGAAACATTTAATATACACTGTAATTTAGCAAGAGATATGATTATAGCAGATGGGGAGTATAAGCACAAGGAAACTAATATTATAGCAACATTTAAACCATTAACAGAATTTTTAGAACCAATTGCTTATGAGCCTCAATACCCATTATTTTTTCCTATACAAGAGAACCATGTACGTTCCATTGAAATAAGTGTTAGTAATGAATTGCATGAACCAGTTAGGTTTGGTGGCGCAATAACAAGCGTAATTCTCATGATTAAAAATGATGATTCTTAAAATGATTTTTTTATAGCAAGAATGATAGCGAAAAGAAACAAAGTTGAATATAATATAGTCTTTTTAAAGATAGAATTTATTGAAAGCTATGAGTATCAATCTTTCCCACTGAATCGTCGTACATTTAATAACTTGAATGAAGCAAACAAAGATTTAG
Source organism: Lepisma saccharinum (assembly GCA_022664845.1). Classification (NCBI taxonomy): domain Eukaryota; kingdom Metazoa; phylum Arthropoda; class Insecta; order Zygentoma; family Lepismatidae; genus Lepisma; species Lepisma saccharinum. The sequence goes on along the minus strand of JAGDQP010018357.1, from coordinate 33,892 downwards.
AATTTGACATTACTTCTGGTGATGGGTTTGTGCACCAACACTACGGTGATTTATACATTAAATATGAAGTAATTGGAAGAGATGCTGGAGGAACTTTTACTGCAGGGTCAAATATTAAATTAATTGATAATTTTGTTCCATACTTGTTTTCGCAGGTAGAGGTACGCAAACATGGAACTGTTATTGATAGAATAGATTATCCGGGAATTACTTCAACTGCTATTGCCTCATGTCGATTATCAAAGCCTGAGCTCGAATATTTTAAGTCGGGTGGATTAATAACTGATGCGAAACTTCCACGGAAAGAGAATACAGTGTTGTTTCCACTGCGATTGCTGTTTGGTTTCTTTAGTGACTATAAGGAAATTATGTGGAAGAGTGGGCTTCGAATAACATTTAAAAGAAGTGCAAATAATGATGTTTTATTTTATCGCTGGAAAACAAAGAAAGCAGATGGTACTCTAGATGATGCCACATTAGCTCATCCTGCTAAATTAGTGATTACTTCAATGGAGCTGAGAATGCCAACTGTCGAATACGAGAAAAATTATTCAATGAAATTAAAATCCGATATACTTCGACAACCTCAAATACCAATTGATTTTCTCACGTATAAAAGTGTTCAACGACATGTTTCCGGTTCTTATTTCGAATTTGATGTAACAACACAGTTTAACTCACTGCAGTTCGATATGCCTGATTTTGTAATAGTTCTTTTCCAAACTAATCGCGATGATAATACTCAGGAGAAAGATGCTAGTAAGTTTGATACATGTAAGATTAAGAATATTTATTTAGAAAATGCTCGTAACGAAATCTTTCCTCGTGAGAATTTAAACTTGAATATTACGAAAGCAGATTATCTTAAAATGTACGATAGTTACACTGCTTTTAAACGTGTAACACAGAAAAATACTGACATGTTTTATTCCCCAAAGGAGTTTATAGAAAATCGTCCAATGTATGTCATTAATACAAGTAAACGCAAACAAGTTGTTATTAACGAACGAACCAATATTAAAATTATTATGGATTTTGAAGAAACGGTCCCCGATAACACTTATTGTACAGTAATTCTTATAGCTCAAACTTCGTATATCTACGATGTGAAAAACGAAAGAGCGATAGAACAATTTTAGTGAACATGTTTTCAGGAGAGAAATAAAATGAATGTTATTACTTTGCATGTAAACTAATTCGCTCTTCCAGTCAAATAAGAAAAAAATGTGACAACTGATGAACTCAATGCAGCCCAGAATCAGATAATACATTGACTCCACATGCAAAAAATCATATTGTAATCTACTTCCGTTCTCTGCACGCAAGCCATAATTCTGTTGGATTTTTCCATGAAGTAGGAAAAATGTTTGCTTAGCATGTAAAACAGAATGATGTTATGGTTTTAAAAATTCACCCAAAAATTCTGAACTGGGGAACAAGTCATTAATACAGTACCAAATTAAGAATATTCAAGAAAATTATTCTCACAATCATATGGAACAGTCGCGTTTTAAATTTCAAGTACATTTTTTTAATTGATGGGAAAAGAGGAAAGGGAGCGAATAATGTTATATTTAATGTACAATTCCGGTATTCACCCGGTGCAAGGCTGACATATAGCCAAAATGAAATTTTGTTTATAGATAGATTTTGACGAGAAATAGCAAACAGTTTATAGGGAGAGATTTTGATGAGGATTTTCGAGTTATGTGAAGTCTAAAAGGGTCCTAATTATCAAAAAAGTAGGGAAAATATTGTATTAAATTTGAGTTTTGACCTAAAGCAAAACAGCTGATAATGACACTTCTAATGACATCTGCATAAAAACTAAAGGGTTAATCTCTAATTACTTAGCTATGAAAACTATTCAATAAGTTAGCTGCATTATCGATAGATGGCAGCGGTGGTCTAGAGGTGGAGGCGGAGACAGAGAATAGTTAATAATAATGTCAATAGATGGAGGGAGGAATTATGCATAATTCAAAAAATGGTCGGGTGAGTGGTCCGGAGGTAACAGGTTAAACGGTAATTTACCTGCAGCACTTTGGCGTTCAAGGTAGATTTTCCCAATACTAATACTCCAAACTCATGATGTTAACTTTGCAACCACAAGACGAAATAAGTTCAGTTATGAATTATTCGGCAAATCAGCAAACCTAACACGCTTAGAGGACAAACGAAACAAACAGCCACCACCACCCAGGAGAACACCTACACTATAAGTAGTAATCAGAGGAGTAGAACCAACAGTTACAGACGACGAAACCGAAACAGAGCTAAAGAACGAAGGACACTCAGTTGTGAAATGTTTGAGAATTAAAACCAGGACAGGGGAACCGACTTATATGGTACGAGTTCTAACCACTAGCCAAGAAACCATCGATGATCTACTCACTCACGGAGCATATATCTACAAAAGGCGATACAGGGTTGAACCGTCAGACACACCACCTCTGCTTCCACTTAGATGTGAAAAATGCGAACAGTATAACGCCCACCATACTTCAAAATGCCCTAATGACATCAAATGTGGCTACTGTTCAGAAGCACATAACACCAAGTCTTGAACAAATATGCAACAACCTCCGAAGTGTACAACCTGCGGTGACACACATCCGACATTTAGCTATAAATGTAAAGCAAGACCGGCACCAGTAAGCCTGAGCTCATAGTACCAATCCGCACCACCGAAGCACCACAATCTATTAACTCTACGGTTACCTCTGTCTTTCAACCAATAACGATCGATCAAATCCTAAATTTCATCACCGTTACTCTCCAAAATATTCATCCGTTTCAACGTCCATTCATTCTACAGCAAATCCAACATTCCGCTAAAACTATCTTACACGTCAACTTCAACGCTACTTATTCCGGTCCATATGCACACTTCCATGCTACCGTACTTGAAACTGAAGTTCAAAATCCGACCAACCTATAACCAGACTGTGCTCATGTTGATGGCTCTAGTATTTCTATTCATGAACATACGCTCCTTACGTTAACACAAAGTCCTCTTCGAACAGCTGCTAACAGAAGAACACGTAAACGCTTTTCTGTTAAATGAAACACACCTAAAATCATCGAATCCCTGCAAAATTCCACGATATTCAGTGATAAGACATGACAGTCATATACCTGCTTTACGCGCAAATGGAGGGGCTGCAATAGGTTTTTCACCACACATTCCACACCGCCAACAAAATCCACCAATCGCTAACTTGCCTGAGCATCTAATCTTGACTCTTTATTATCAACATAACTACATTACATTAGCCACCATCTACGTCCGTCCCGGACATTCTATCCCGTACAATTTCTTCGCACACATATCTAAGAACTATCGTAACTACATCATTATGGCAGATATCAATATACACAGCAGATCCGATAGAGACAAAACCGACTTTAGTAACTTTATAGAATATCAAACAACAGGCACCATACGTCAACTACCTAAACCAACTCGTCCTATTTCTAACACTTCACCAGACATAGTAATCACCTCAACGAACATAGGAACCCGCTGCACCATATATATTTTAGACCTAATTGGAAGTGATCATGCACCAATCAAACTCACTCTTCACTGTCAACGTCCACCATTTGTAAAACAAAATATACCAACACGGGAAATTCTAAAATTTGACAAAGCAGATTGGGAAGGCTACAGAACCTATATAGCGACACAAGACCCGTTAGACCCACCCCGTTAGACCCACCAACCACAGAAGACGAATTATATGAAACCATCGATAGCATCACCACGACACTACACCAAGCCACTGACAAATACATTCCCAAAAGCACTGTTCATCCTTTTCGACCCAAACTTCCACCACAATATCTACCGTTAATCAGACGCTCACGTCAATTTTACAGGGACTTCTAACGTACAGGCAATCAGGAATCATTAAGACTACACCGACAGCTTCAACGCACGGTTCGAAATTATATAAAAGCATATAAACTGAGGGAATGGGTAAAAACATACAATACGCTAGCCGACACCGCACACCCGACAAAATACTGGAGAAAATTTAACACCCTTACAGGTAAATTCAACAAAACCACGTATCCTATCATACAAGAAAATCAAGCACTACACACTGATGACGACAAAGCCAATGCCTTTGCAGAATATCTTCAAGAAATCTTCACACCCGCCCCACCTTTCAACCCTTTCCTACGTCATCCTGCCGAACGGTTAGACCTCTCTTCTCCCCAGCTACAGCCTAACATAACCCATATTCTCCCAGAACACCCACTTACTGCACCCATTACTCCCGACGAAATAACCCAATCATTAGCCCGTAAACGTCAATCTGCACCTGGCATCGACACCATAACCTATAAACACCTAAAGGAAGCTCCCTACTCCCTCATCCAACTCCTCGCAATAATTTATACCTTCATCTTGCGTACCGGCTTTCTCCCCCTACAGTGCAAGACATTCAAAACGCTAATGTTTCTTAACCCCAAAAAACCTCCTCACTCCATCTCTTCCTATCGTCCAATCCAACTAACCTCTGCACTCTGTAAAACTTTAGAAAAAATCCTCGTCCATAGATTGCATCTTCATTTAGACCGTTACAACCTCATACCGCTTCACCAAGCTGGCTTCCGCCCAAATTTCAGCATCAATGACCAACTCCTCAGTCTAGTCAATTCAATCACGAACCACTTCAATACCTCTCAACCTTCCTGTCTTGTCCTGTTTGATTTAGAAAAAGCTTTTGATAAAGTTTGGCACGCAGCACTTATTCACAAACTCCGATCCTTCCGACTCCCTACAACGTATCTTCGCTTCATATTTAACTTCATTACAAACCGTCTCGCCTATATCTCAATCAACTCCTGCCTCTCACATCCCATTTTCCTCCACTGTGGGGTTCCTCAAGGATCTGCTCTATCACCTTTACTTTACATCCTCTTTGTTGCCGACATGCCTCCTTTACCTCCCAACATTCAATATTTCAATACGCTGACGACACAGCATTTCTCGCCTGTAGTAAAACCATCCAAAATATAAACAGAATCATGACCAACGCCATCAACTCCTTTACCTCTTGGTGCAGTAAGTCTGGACTCTCCATTAATTCACATAAAATCCAAGCCATCATTTTCCTTCCTCCTAAACATCGCTCACGTGTTCAACGAAATTCATCATGTCTCACCTTATCTGTGCATCAAAACCAAATCCGACCTTCAAAACAAGTCACATACCTCTGACTCACCCTAGACCAACACCTAACATGGCGACCCCACCTCAAAACCATCATTAACAAGGCATACAATAGACTAAACTTACTTAAACGCATTACAGGAACTACATGGGGTTTAAAACCAGAAACAGTGCTAAACACATATAAAGTATTCCTACGCCCAGTTCTCACTTATGGATACAATGCCTGGATTGCCGCAGCCCACACTTTCTACAAAAAAAACTACAAATACTGGAAAGACATGCACTACGTATTGCATATAGAATAAAACTTCCCAGCCCAACCCAAGACCTCTATGACAGACTCACTTTTCCACATCTACTAAACCACTTAGAAACACTACGTATAAAGTACATTAGGAAACGCCTCGAATCCAACCATATACTCTTTCAAGATAGAATAATATCACACGAACAGCAACACCGACACTTTACCCACCGACATTCACCATTATCACTTCTATTCCCAGTGTACCACTACACTATGCCTCCAAACCACCCTGACATACCATTCGTCTCTGCATACACCACACCGATCATTGCTCATTATATAGCACCAACATATTCTGCACAGTGACCATCTTGAACGTATACGGCTCACCTGTCTACATCACGATTTAGAGTAGCCCCTAGATCAGAAGACCATCACTCATTCGTCTTATTTGTGCCAAAGTGTTGTCTCGTCTAGTGCACCTGATGCCCATTTAATCATTCTCCATTATTACACAACTGCTTTCTTTTATCCACAATTATGATTATGAGGAAAACTCATAATGACCAAGATTAAATGAATAGATAACGATTAAAAGATTCAGAAAAAATCTCTTAGCCCACCGACCACTTCCTAGGTATCCAAATTTCTTTAGCCATCCCTTCCCAAATAGAGGGTATAGCTCTCTGGGGGTGCTAGCCTAGCTAGCAATAAAAAACGAACATAACTTAACCTAGCCTAGCTGTAGACTGTTCATGTACACTCAAGGACCCTGTGTAGCACACGCATAGGAGAGAAAAGTACACTTACGGCTACACTAGGATTGACGACACTTCTCAGTGCCGGAGGGTTGAAGTCAGATAGAGATTGCAGTCATTGCACAAAGACTGATCATCATCATTACCATTCATTGTTCAGCGACAGGATAGATCGTTACACCTGGTTACATCTATATATGTGTGGAGCTAAGGCCCTCATTATCTTAGTAACAGTACTTCTCACTTTCGCCGGCACTAACATGTCAGATCATCAACAACAACACCATCAAGGACATCACTTGCCACAAACAGTTCCAGGGCCACCACCATACTCCACGTTAGTCAGCAGGAAACAATAGAAAATGGAAACAGCAACACGATCACGATCTCCTCACACCAACAGCTCCGGACGTCACTCGCCTCCTTTGAAGAAAACTCACACTATCTGTGGATCAGAATCGGACGGCGAACATCACATGGATATAAACGACCGAACTGAATTCCCGGAACTTACGAAACAATTTTCTTTCATCCTAACTCATTATGACAGTAAATACGAAAATCCGAAACTACTACTTCAGCAGCTCACCAAATACGTGTCACGGAACATCATCGTTAGAATCATCCCGACAAGAAATGGAATGATAATTCACACTACCGACGCCAATCTTGCTTCCAAAATTCGAAATAAGCATAGTTTCGAGATATTCAGAAAAACTGCTACTATGAGTCGGCTAGAACAGAAACAAACACGACAGCCTCCACCACCTCGCAACACACTAACACTCTGTGTAGTGATTCGAGGCATCAACCCCAGCGTTCCAGATAACGAAATAGAAACCGAGTTGAAAGAAGAAGGACACTCCATAAACAAATGGTTACGGATTAAAAACAAAACTGGGGAACCAACATACATGGCTCGTGTTCTAACAACTAATCAAGAAACAATAGACGATCTACTTCATTATGGTGCATACATATACAAACGCAGATACCAGTCGAACCATCTCACTCTCCACTCCCACTACCGATCCGTTGCGAGCGTTGCCAACAATACAACGTGCACCATACAGCAAACTGTACTTCGAAAACAAATGCGGATATTGTTCGGGACCGCACCCTACGAGATCATGCACAAACATGCAGAACCCTCCAAAATGCACCACCTGTAGCGAAGCGCACCCAACTTTCAGCTATAAATGTAAAGCACGTCCAGCTCCAGAACCTACATAACCCGAATTTACTGTACCAATTCGAATTCCGGAAACAGCCAATAAAGACAATATCATCGTGACTTCTGTACATCAACCAGTTAACATAGATCAACTATTAGCATTCATTACTGTCACCCTTCAAAATGTCCACCCGTTTCAAAGGTATTTCATCTTACAACAGATCCAACATGCTTCAAAAACCACATTCCACGTGAACTTAAACGCAACTTACTCTGGCCTATATGCTCACTTTAATGCACATGCACTTGACACAGAAGTTTAAATTGCACAGCAACATCAAACACAAGATACATTATGGCATCAGTATTCTTATTATTTAACATCAGATCACTAACAACAAACAAACCTCTCTTTGAACAACTACTCTTAGAAGAAAACGTCAATGCCTTCTTACTTAATGAAACTAATCTCACACCTCAAATAAACTGCAAATTACCAAGGTACATTCTCCTACGTCAAGATTGTAAACTTCCAACCTTAAGGGCAAGTGGGGGAGCTGCAATTGGATTCTCACCTCATGTACCATACCGACAATACCAACCACAAATACCGAATCCTCCTGAACACCTAATGATTACCCTATACTACAACTATAATTACATTACCTTAGCAACCATTTATATACGTCCCGGCCATCCAATACCAAATGACTTCATAGCATATATATCCAATAATTTTCGGACATACATCATCATGGCAGACATAAACATTCACAGTCGCTCTAACAGGGAAAAAGAGAACTTCTTCAACTTCATAGAATATCATACTACCGGAACAATTCACAAACTACCAAGGCACACCCGACGAGTCGCAAACACCACACCCGACATCGTTATCACTTGCACTAATTTAGTAACTCGTAGCACTATTGAAGTTCTTGATCTTCTAGGAATTGATCATGCACCAGAGAAACTCACTCTACAATACCAACAGAGACCAATTCAAACGTCTGACATCACACCAAGACAAATACCACGATACGATAAAGCAAACTGGGACAGGTACAGAGACTTCATTGAAACTAAATTAGACCTACAAGTTCAAATAACCACAGAAGACGAATTATACGATACTCTTGACACCATAAATGAAACATTTCAACAAGCAAATAATAAATTCATCCCGACAAGCACTATACACCCATTTCGACCCAATATACCTCCCCAATACTTACCACTAATCAGGCGATCCAGACAAATGTACCGCGACTACAAACATACCGGCAGTCCAGAATCACTGCGCTTACACAGACAATTGCAACGAACCGTACATAATTATGTCAAAGCTTTCAAATGGAGACAGTGGGTAAAAACATGTAATCACTTAGCAGACGAAACTCATCCAACAAAATTCTGGAAACGATTCAACGCCCTCACCGGCAAGTACAGTAAAACATCATATCCTCTGTTACAAAATAACTAAGCGCTCCACACGGACAAAGAAAAAGCAGATGCCTTTGCAACTTACCTCCAGGAAATCTTTACACCCACCGTACCCGTAAATCCATTCAGAAGTCACCCAGCTGACCGCCTTAACATCGAATCACCTCACTTACAACCAAATCCTAATCACATCCTTCCTGAGCACACACTCACTGCACCAATCACCCCTGCATAAATCACTCACACCATAGCTCATAAACGTAACTCTGCTCCTGGTATTGACAGCATTACATACAGACACATCAAAGAGGCTCCAATATCCTTCCTGCAACTATTAGCCACAATATTCAATTTTATCTTGCGTACAGGATACTTCTCTATCTCCTGGAAAACTTCCAAAACCCTCATGTTTCCCAAACCTAAAAAAACACCCAATGCAGTATCATCTTATAGACCTATCCAGTTCACTTCAACTCTAAGTAAAATTCTTGAGCAAATCCTGGTAAATCGCTTACATCCACACCTAGACAAATATAACCTACTTCCTTTACACCAAACTGGATTTCGACCATCACTCAGTATAAATGATCAACTCTTACGACTAACCAATACAATCACCAATCACTTCAACACCTCACATCCTTCATGTTTAGTTTTATTTGATCTAGAAAAAGCTTTCGACAAAGTCTGGCACAGAGCTCTTCTTTCAAAACTTCAACTATTCCGCCTCCCAATTGCATATATTAGATTCATTTTTAACTTTCTTACAAATCGCATAGCGTATATTTCCATAAACTCCAGCACTTCATACCCAGTCTTTCTTCATTGTGGTCTCGCCCTCCACCCTATCCCCTTTATTATATCTAATGTTTGTCGCCGATCTCCCTCCTCTACCTCCTAATATACACATTTTGCAATATGCTAATGACACAGCTTTCCTAGCTCTCAGTAAATCCATTCAACATATAAATCGTACCATGAACGAAGCAATACACATTTTCTCATCTTGGTGCAATCAATGGGGTCTCACTGTCAACTCTCATAAAACACAGGGCATCGTATTCATCCCCCCCAAACGCCATTCCCGTGTCAAACGCAACCCATCCCAACTCGCTTTAACAGTTAACTACAACCCAATCCAACACTCCAAACACGTAACATATTTAGGGCTCATACTAGACCATAAACTCACATGGCGCCCTCATCTTGAGAAAGTTATTCTTAAAGCCAAGAACCGCTTAAACCTCCTAAAAAGACTAACTGACACTACTTGGGGACTCAAACCACACACCATAATCAACACATACAAAGCATTCCTACGTCCAATTTTAACATAGGGTTTCACCGCCTGGATTGCCGCACACCATAACATATACAAGAAACTCGAAATTCTCGAACGCCACGCTCTACGTATAGCGTACCGCATAAAACTTCCAAGTCCAACCCAAGAATTATACGACCGGATTACTTTCCCATATCTATTACTTCATCTTGAAACCCTCAGAACAAAATACGTAACAAAACGACTCGAAACAAACCACTTACTTTTCCACGACATCATCCATTCTGATCAAACATTCAACACACAATCCATCCACGCACATACACCACTTTCACTACTTTTTACACTTTACCAAAATAAAATTACACCAAACCATCCTGACTATGGACTTGCATCAACTATTAGTGTTCAAGACATCCCTCATTATCTTGCGCCTTCATATTATACACAGTAGACATCAGTGTACCGTTTGCCTTCCCCCTCTGACGGGCTCAGGCGATTTAGGTACTGGGAAAGGATGTAGTCATTGATAATACAAGTAGCTTTCAGATAGTTTGCTTTCATTCTAGAAAGATGTTGTACAAAATAAAACTTGCGCCATTCTACTCACCGGACTGTATGAAAGGACTCTTGTATGCGTATGTCTTGACAGTCAACTCCTATGACTGCCCTGGAAGAGTGTAGGTACTATAGCTATATCACTCTTCTTCTGTTCTGTTGGTAAAAGTTCTCTTCCATATATTGAATCTAACTTTCCCCTTCTAGGGAGCTGAGGAGCCTAAACAACTGTGTGGGTCAGCATTTCTCTTGGGGAGTTGCTGGTCCGCACAGTCTGAGGTTCCTGTTTTCCATTCATACAGCCCGGAAAAGTTTCTGCGCTATTAAGATAAATATTGACTGACACTTCATTATTTCTTGTACATAACAAGTTACGTATGTTTGTTGTTATTTAACTTGTTCATGAGTAAGCAGTGTCTTATAAGCATTGTTTGTTTGTTACAATTTTATAATTCTGGTTCTGCTGATCTTTGATGAGACCCTCTGTGATCCCGAGACATAGTCCTGGGATCGATAGGTATCCCTTACAGTACTAACAGGGATTCATTCGTCTCCCATCTAATCCAGAGTCGCCCCTGGATAAGAAGATAAACCAGCAACTGTTAATTAATCATTTTCTTTTCAGTGTTGTGACGTGTATCGCACCTCATGTTCATCTCTCACTCTACAATAATGGAAGATTCTCCCTCAAAGATTATGAGGAAAAGCTCATAATGACCACAAATATAATATAATAAAGAAGAAAATAAAGTATTAAAGTAATAACAGAAAAAAACTTTAGCCCATCCACATTCCTAAACCTCCCTATTATTCTCTACCTTCCTTCCCTAATAGAGGATACAACCCTCTGCCGGGTGCTAGCAGCGGCTAGCAAAAAAAAAACGAACTTATTGTTAATTAATTGTGAACGCTGAGGAAAAAGTGTAAAGTTGCCTATTTTATATAAAATTTGGGACGTATGGTCACCGTAGGAGAGGGGGTAATAACGCTTGCCGAAAGCGTATTCTCGTTATCGATAACATGTTAGATGTCGGAATATATGGTTTTAAGAGGATTAATCATTGATAGGTGTTAGCTTTCTTATCTGAAGTACCCACGACTTGAAGGAATGACTATACAAACTACGAGCCTCAGGAACAGTAGTTTTTAAAACAGTACGCGATGATAAAAAACAATCTATTAGATATTACGTTAGAATGTATAACGTTATTACATGATTCCAAAAGAATATCCTAAAACCAACTAAAATATAAAATATATAATGAATTATTACAAAAGTATTATAACTTACCTTATCTCAAAATAAGGTACTCAGGAAATAGTGGAGAATATTGTTACGTGGTCTTTAAATATCCGAGCAGAATGTTTGAAATCTTGTGATATAAAATATGAGAAAACAGAATACGCAGTCTTATTTAACAAACTCCAAATCCAACTCATTTTGGAGGCAACACAACAATGACAACAAAGGAAAGAACTTCCGAAAGACTTGGTTCTGACCTTATACAAGGTCCTATCATTAATACGTGTCCTGAAAAATATGAATTCAATATTCAGGCAGTATTGTAGTGAAGAAACTGAAAGTTAAAAAGGAGAGAAAAGACAAGTATTCAACTATTTTCATTTTAAAATATTGAACATTTATGTTATTTGTGTGTTACCGCAAATGTTTTCGAGAAGCATCCTTGATTAAATTTAGAGATTTCTCAATTCATAGAATGGTAACATCTTTATTTTTCTTGTTGATATTCTGTTCCTTCTGCTATAGACTTTTCTTCGGCTTTTCTGTCATCATGAAGCTAATGTAACGCCGTTCCGGAGAGTCAAACTTTATGAATTGTAAATTGAATATGCATTGATTAATTATTATTTATATAATTTAGGGGAATTCTGACAGCCCAAATCAATAGTATATCGAAGTATGAAGTTCGATTTTAATAAGTAATTAAGTTTACAAATAGAACAGTCATTAACTTCTCAATGGTGCTTTTGTTTAAATTTGCTTTAGTTCTTACGAAATAGCAAGGAATAATTTTGTACTGAAATATGTTGGACACTTTTTAGATACAAGTTCTTGAGCTTCTCTTTAACTCGCAGAATCTCACTGTTTCGAAATACTAGAGTAAACAATCTTTATATATTTCGTGGTTTCTATTGAATTGCAGCTTGAGGGTCGGTCTAAACGCAGGTCAAGGGCTTAAGATTAATTTGTACATCTTGCTTCAAGATATTAACAACAATATACAGCGATATTTTCCAAGAAAAATCACTTTCATAACTCTTGTGTTAATGCGTTAATAAACATCTTTTTTCTAATGAAGCTCTTGCGCCAAAGACTTTTAGGTAATGCAGAATATTCAAAACGAGAACACTAAAGTAACATATTACGCAAAACGCGTAATTTTACCATTACCAATCTTCCACTGAGGTTCATTATTTTATACAATTAGAGGTGGTGACGCGAGAATTCTTATTGCACTACAGAATGAAACTATATCCTTGACAGGGAAGAGTCGTTTCTGTCTTGGTTCCAGTGATTTTTCAATTAATCCTCCTTAGAAAACAGAAACAGGTGACCATAAATTTCCAGTCCTATGGATTTTACCATAATTGTTGGGAACCATAATAGAACGGTGGTGAATTTATGTTCCTTGCCATCCAACACTTCATGATTAACATTGACACGTTCCTTTTCTATTGTGGAAATTAGCTTGGTTTTCGATGTAAGCATTCAACTCGCAAAGTTTGTACACGTGCTTTGGGAACCGCCGAAACTGTGGACTATAGGTTGAAATATGAGGACATATGAAGCATAAGTTAATAACAATAACAGATTTTTGAATATGTGTAAACGTTGGTACTATTATTTTGTTTGCTAGCACGTGGATTAGCACCTTTCCAGGGTTACAAGCTCATTTCGGTTTGAGGTGCAAAGAAAACGGAGGGAATGTATGAGATAATAGTTTGCTTATGTGATTTATATTTATCTTTGTATATCCTCTTTTTCTTTTATTGTTGTTTATTATTCGTGGCTTTTTAATCTTTTACACTCTGCCCTATTACGCAGGTTTTCTCTAATCCAAAGTCTATGCTGGACTAATGTAGGCAGGGTTGGAGGTAGGGTTATTGTGCGTGAAATGATGTGCTATGTAATGTGGATATTGTGTGTTCAGTTCGTAGTCATTGTGTTGGTCCGTGATTGTATTGCTATGTATATCGGTCTGAGCAGTGAGAGAGGTGTTTATATAACAGTGTGTCGGGGATTAAAGCGGGTGTGTGTGTGTGCACGGTATGTACTAATAAGAAATGTTCAGTTTCGTATCGTTAACGCATATATTTCAGATTGGTGAACCGAACTCGGTCATAGAGCTCACTGAGCTATTGAATGCGAAAGGCAATTCGCAAAGCGTTACGTTCCAATATCTTAAGTGTTTCATAGTAGAAGTCTACTCCTGCAATTCATGCTGTGAGAACGTATAGGAAGACTTCGTAAATATTCAGGATTCTATTCTGTCGAGTCTCCCAAGTCCGTACTCTGTGATTATGTATAGAGTAAATCCAAATGCTTATACACCATTTGCCAAGCACAAAGAAACACAAAATTGTTCCTAGAATTATTTACAAGGGTTCACTGCGGTCTGCGGCGATAGGCCATCGGCTCGGAGGTCCCGGTTCGAGTCCCGGGCATAGGTGTGGATTTTAATAGCTTAGGGGTGAATCGTGACGGGCCGAAGTCCAAAGTCACTATACTGGTCCATATAAAAATAAAGTTTACCAGAGTTACCTTGATTAATGATAATTGCTGAAACGTACAATTTCACCAATTTCCAGAGTTTCACAAATATACCGACTTTTGGTTCCTTACATTTGTGTATGATTTCTGCACGTATTCTAACCTCGTGCTCGATTCAAGACTGAAACCATCAAAAATTAAATTTGAATTCTTTCTCCCATGCAACTTTAGATAGTCTTTTTTATTTTTAGATCGTCTGCATGATTGAACGTGTCATTTGAAGAAGGGAAACATTCCAATTTTAACCGTAACGGAGTTTGATATCCAATCGAAAGCTGCATGCATTACAAAAAGAAGACTTACATTACAGCAATATAGAAACACGAATCCTTATACGACAGTCATAAAGATACCAATCATTAAAACCCATTATTGTACCAGTAGGATGTGTTTCTTGATGTTTTTTTTTATATCTCTTAGCATGGAATATTTCCCTTCTTGCAATGACACGTTTAATTATTCTGTTAAATTTTGTTACAAAGTACTATACTGGGAATATCCGGAGAAAGAATGAGAATGTTCCCTGGCAGCCTTTAATCTATAGTACCATTCCACCATTCTCCCACATTGCTGAGGAAAGGAGGAAAATTTTCAATCGTGGCCGTTAATGAGAATACGGATTTTCCAAATCATAAATCCCTTTCCACTAGACAACGTAGGCCAAAGAATCGCACTTATTATTTCATCAGATATCTTACGCATGCATACCATGGTTGACAATTGAACGGACTGAGTTCGAGGATAATTTTGACTGCTATTGTAGTGCTCTTATAAAAAAAAGTTTCGAATTAATGAAATATGGAAATATTATGTGTCTAATTGCAAGACCGTACTTCGAGACTGAGCTCAAAAATTGAAACGGAGGTATTAAAGGAGTAAACCAAGCTGTAACTTTCAAGTTAAACGCTGGAAACTTTGATCTGGTACTTCATGTGAACATTAGATTACTGATTGGCAGAATATATATAATTGATTAATAGTGGAAATCAAGGACAAAGTATTATATTCTTGCCATGATATTGCAAAGTTTTCTCTTCCAACAACAATGCAGTGGAATCCATTCCTTGGCAACTCTAGTTTTAAACGTGGAAGCACACCTGTGGGAGCGGTCCCAAACATTCATCTTTAAAATGCAGACTTACTGAATCAATAGTTATTGTATTTCTGCATGATTAAGAAAAACTCTCACAGTATTTTAAAACACTACTTATTTTGTATTTGTTTTAGGACTTATTTTAAATAGATACCAAGACAATGCTATTGAGAGTATGATGAGAATAAATGTAGAGAAAAGAATTGTAATGATGAATGAAGGAATGAAACGGAATCGTAAATTAACGTTAGAAAATAGAAAGTGGAAAAAACTATCCAGCTTCCACTATTTGGGACATGATGAATATTAAAAATGAGAGTATCGAACGTGGAAAAAGAAATAAAGAGAAGATCTAAAGATAAGCATTTGCAAAGAAAGAGAAACGTTTGTTTATGGTGTAGCAAATAAAGAATGAAGAAAAATAAATTAAACGTTTTTGTGTTGAATATGATATTGGATAAAAGGGAGTAGTGACGAAAGAATTTGAAGAAGAATAGAAAATATAGATGAGAATGATAAAAGTAGATGAAAGAAGACAAAAAGAGAATGTCAGCTTCAAACAAGTTTACGTTAGAGTATGGTTTTAAGTAAAGCCTTTTCTTCTTTTATTAAAGAGTGCAGAACTTCAACTGCCTTCTTAGGATACTGAATACCAAAGAAAGAAAGTGACATAATTCATTGGAGAGCAACACTGTAGTGACAAAATGTTGTCTCTATTTTAAATAAATGAATTAAGTATAATATTACTATCGTGTGAGATGTTATTATAGTTGTGTATCATGCTTCTCAGGACTGTACTAATTATTAACATGAGAACAGATTTCAGGGTAGAATGTGGGTGCACAGACCAACATGTGATTCTACTCGGTGTTACAGCTTGATATGAACGAAACAGGATTTCCATTGCAACAAAACACCTTATACCTGACACTTCCGGTTTCGTCAGTTTACGTCTAGAAGACTGTTCGAACTATCAATTTTCTTCCGCAACCAGTGCTATTAAAAAACTTATAATCAGATACGCTGTATAATACTAAAATTATATTCCCAAAATATGCTGTAGCTTCCGGTATATTTACTAAATTATACGTATAATAGAAAAGAGTATCTATATAACATCAGTCTCATGGAAATTGGGTAGTTTTCAGACAGGGTATGTCCTGATATCTTTTTAAATTTTGTTTCCAACTTTCTGCCGATCACTTTCGCCACAGCTGGTAACCTGAAGTTGAGCACGTTTTCAGAAGTATTTCTTACAGATTATATGCACTACGTGTTGGTGTATGAACAGAACATTGTGTAGCACAAATATTTATTTTTATACTCTTCCGGTATCTTCGATACGCTTCCGAAAATATGTAGCTTTACAAATTTAAAGTAATAAAACATATTATAGAAGGTAGTATGCTCAAAAAGTAGGAAAACGAGATACTAATGTTCCTAGATTTGTCATATCGTAGGTTAAATTAGCATAAATTAAAGTGAAAGTCTTATTAATTACCTTTTAAATCCTTAGAAAGGAAAATTAAATACCTGGTAAGAGACTTACTTTATGAATTCGATACAAGCAAGAAATGCGGTCGTAGCATTCGTCAAGTGTATGCTGAAGATCCAGTTGACAAAAACAAATATGTCGTCGATGGTTTCGATAATTCTTGGAGGGAGACAGAAACTGTGAATGTAAACGTTCACTAGTGTTTCCCGAAGAAGATTTCGAGCAAGCCATAAGAAGCAGCTGGAATCCAACAGTTGAGGAATTAGCGGATACCTTTTAGGTATACAGAACAACAGTTGAAAGACGGATCGAATCGATTGTTTCATCACAAAGTTCGATCGTTGGATTCCTCATCAGCTGAATGCAACTCAACGGAAGGGGCGCGTCGCGACCTGTGTTCCTTGCTTACCCGATATAAAAATCATCAGTTCTTGACACGTATTTGTTACTTATTTGTATTTGGTGATGAGAAGTTAGTTCTGTTCCGGAACTTGAAGTGTCGAGAGACTGTGTCGCATTTATGAACCACCCCTATCGTCGTCCGAATCAGAACTTCATCCCATAAAGTTGATGGGAAGTTTGTGATGGAATATCAAACGCATATTTCGCTGGGAGGTCCTCGATCCTAACCAAACCATTAATTGTATCTACTAGTGTCAACAGTTAAACAGACTGTGAGCAGCATTACCAGAGAAGCGGCTGGGCCTCGTCAATTGCCAAAAAGTCATCATCCTCTACCATAACGCCAGCCCATATGATGTTATCCTGTTTGGGAGGTTTTATCCCAGCGCCTTATTTACCTGAGTTGGCACTTACAGACTACCACGTGTTTTGCGCTTTCCAGAACCCCTTTCGTCTGAAAATATTTGACAATATGGAGGCTATGAAAACTGTCGTACAAGTAATATAATTTACTGATGGTTTAGGTATTACAGATTAGAAATAAAAGGATTTTGCTATGCCCTACTCACATTGAGACGGTCTACGTGAAAAGGGCTCTATGTTTTTATATTGTCTATGTGTTCTTTTTTACGTAGACCACATCCATTTATCTCTGATTTTAGATGGAATGCTGAAAATTGCGCCTATAATTTTTATATGGAATGCGGAAAATTGCGGCTATAATTCAGTACTTTTATTGAGACGTAATAGCATGGTATGTAGTTTTTCTTTTGTATTCAACACAAAATTGAATGACAAAGCGTAAATAATTGAGATGTTGAAAGAAAACTAAAATTATTTATACTTATCCCTCATAATCCAGAACTTTCTCTTATAATACGAATGCTGATCACGCCATACGTCAGTGGATTATATTTGTGATGCATAAATACAGCTTTTGTGGAGTCTCTCTTCAGTTTCCATGTATTTATATCGTTCTATCAGTCTCCCAAATTATTGCGTAATGGGCAATTTTGTTTTAACGAAATGTTGTCTATTTGCAGTAAGAACAATCAACAGAGTTGGTTCCTTATGATCCTGTAAAGACGAAAAAAACATTTCACAGTATTTGGATCAGGCATCTTATTTTACTTAATTTATCGGTTAGGGTTCGGCTCTTGGAGAGCCAGAAGTTTCTACAAATTAATGTGAAATGTATTGACCGATTTTAGTACCTTTTTTCAACTTATAGAAGAAAAAAAACGTTCTCTTTATGTTACAGGAAATCGAACATGGGGGCATAATAAATGTTGAATATCGGTTGCTTGTGTACCACTTAAAATCAGTCTGAATCATTCCCTGAATAAATGAATATAAAGAAGTTTTCTTAACTCAGTTCTTTCACCATAGATGCCAGTATGATTCTTATGAAATTGCTTTTCTTGTACAGAATTTTGAAACTATCAAAAATTGTTTGAAATGTTATTTAAATCTGAGTTATAATACATTTCGGTAAATTCAGAACTCTGAAAATGTACACAGGAGAGCAGGAGCTTGTAATCTTCCTCTCAAATACTTAACTTATAGGAGCAGGAGATTATAACCTCAATAAGGAAGTCAGTTATACGATTTTTGAAGATTGTTGATTGTTTTAGAATATTCTAAGATTCAAAAACATTAATCTATTTTTTCCAAGGCACCTATGGACGTACTATGTCCGTGCCTTACAAGGGAATGTCACCACGTGTCCAAAATAGAAAAACATAAGCAGGTGGAAGATATGAAATATGAAACACAGATCATAAACATGTGTATCCCTAACCACATTCACATAGGAAGTAGTAGAAATACAGTTAAACATGTACAACGAGGGTTTAATGAGATCTTGTTTTCCTTCCTATTAGATATAATTCCGCTTCATACAGGATTGATGAAATTGTTAGTAGATTAATCAAATATACTGTCCTAATAAGAATATGTTATAATACTTACTATCTTTATTCCATTTGGGAGCTAAACACTGCTACTTATCCCCCCCCCTGTACAATAAATTCCAATCTTTTATCAAAACGCATTTTAATTTATTTCGAGATTTTTTGTTAACTGATAAATTATTCAATTCCTGTAACAAACTAATTTCAACTTTGGAGACAGAGACGTTTATTGCAGAACCATGTGAGGAACAAGGATAACGTCTTCAAGCTGACCGGGTAGCCGTGCGGTCTAAGGCGTTAGGCCAAGAGCTCGAAGGTTCCGGGTTCGAAACCCGGCAGAGGCATGGATGTTTGTGGATTTTAACTAACTGTAAGAGTCAAATCGTGGCGGTCCGAAGTTAAAACTTACTACACTGGCCCATATAAAATAAAGTTTAGTGAAGTTTTGACAACGTCTTCACAGTTCACACTAAAACCCTTCGGGTTTGTTGCTCCTTTCTGATCTGGTTTACAAGATATTCCTTGAAGAATGCAGTGAACTTTTACACAAGTGCAAAACCTGAAGCAGGACTGCAAAATGAGCTAAAATCATGTAAATAACAACAATTGCAAGGAGATGAAGCACACTGATTACAATTAATTAAATGATTGTCAACAAGAGAAGAGGGGAGTAATAAATAAACTTCCTTAGAGGGAGGAATAAACCAAAGTCAATAGATTGGTTTATATTTTATAGAAAAGTGAAATTTCGCTTTGTGCATGTTTAAGGAGAGTTCAATGAGACGTAAAGAAATTTTCTACTTTGACAAATTTCCTCTTTAGAAAAGTTCCTGCATCAGCAAGTTCAGCTGTAGTTGGTCCAATCTGAAGGGACGTGAGAAGGCTTTTAGGGAAGAAAGAGAGAAATGCGCAACAGCGAGTATGTTCCACGTGATATGATGTTTGGTATATAGCGATTTGCGATGAGAACTATAGCGATTTGTTTTTCTTGGGTTTCAGTCACGTTATGCTAGTTTATTCTGTGTGAAACACACATTAACTGAGAATAGGTAAATGAATGTAAAACAATTCTGAGAAACAATCAACATTGACTCATTTATTAAATAGTGTTTAATTTTATTATTCCTCATCATTTGTAGGTGTCTGCATTTGACTCGGGAGAAAACATATACGTTTCTGAATTTTGCATCATATTCGAATTTCCACCAACTATTATGTTTCCCTTTTCTTGGATACATGCTAAAGTCCCCTCGTTACTTATTGCCTAAAGATGCACCTATGGACGTTTTTTAAAATAATATTACACATAATATAATCCAGGATTGCGAGGATGGCCAAACTTGCTTAACCTAAGAGATTACACAATTTTTCGGGCTACAATACTTGACTTTAGCTAGATTGAGTGACATATTGCAATTTAGATCCAAAGGTTTCAACACGTTAGACACGTGTCAGTTACGTTGAGATAAATCTTGAAGATTTAATTAACACGAAAATGCATGGTCGATTAATTTTATCTACTACTAAACCAAGGTAATGCTAATCGCATTAAAGCACAAAATAAATTACACTTTGTAGAAACATGAGCACAAGGTTCAAGCTTCTTGATTTTACTGACTATTAAGCTTGTTTCATATCTCAAGAGGGTGGTGTCTCTTGCTAAATTGATGCTTTGGAAACTTAATTCCAAATCTAATTGAAAACTCAGAAACATTCAAGAAAAGATGACACACAAAAACTTGTTGAGATAAACTCGAAACTCCACAGCACTGAGTTCAATCCCATATATGACCTTAAGATAACTTTGGTTTAGCCCGGGGAAGGGTAGAGAGAAGAAGTAGGAGGGAAGTGGGTCGGAATCTAACTTGAAGGTACGATCCCGGCATTAGAATAGTATGTCTAAGCAAGAAACCTTCCATGTCAGTGAGGTTGGCTTGTTACTGGGATGAGATTAATTGCAGGACCTTCTTAATGAGCAGTCAGCACTCTACCAACCGATTTACGAACGCTCAGATTCGCCGTTCTGATTTCTATTGCGTCGTGTTAGCGACCTAAACCAATAACAAAGCTTGTAAATGTTTAGAGACTGTATTTAGCCAAAGTATTCTGATATCTACATTTCCAAATTTATTTAGCAGTTTTATATCAGCATTGTTAGAAACACAAATCATATTGAGGTACATTTCTAGAAATGTAATTATGAAATATAACTTATCATAGCTTAAATATTAATGGGACACCAGATGCCAGAAAAACACAGATCGTTTCGCTGTAGTGGGGTTTGGTTGTGAGAATGGACGATTTTGTTTATTATACGAGTCTTGGTAATTAAGTTTCTTTAGCAATTAGCTAAATAAAACTTTTTATTGGTAGTCTTATAAATGATATCGAAGAATAAGGTGTTGTACTGTAAAGTATAGCGGCAGTTACCAACTGATATGTATTTTCGTATATATCTACTAGTTAAAGTGATTCTACATGATATCTGGAATCTACATTAATCAGAAATATATCAGGTAAGGTAGAATGTTGAAGAAGTATGTGTTGCACTCATAGAAGTGGAAATAACCTACTTCTGGTTTACTACTACTGTTTATGCTATGCGGAAGAAAGTTTTATCATTACTAATGTTAATAAAGTATTGTTACATGAAAGGTAAGCATGTTCTTCAATTTATTGAGAAACCATAGATTAATTGTAAGTTCTCCGATCTAATTTACTTTAGTGACTCACCTGAAGTGTATTTATAAATACACAACCATATAGCATTCACAACCAAGAAATGTGCGAAAATATGCTTTCTGCAGAGGAACGCAAAATTATTGTCTGCAATGAGATCGTGACGAAAAAGGTGGACAGGACATGTAGCTCGGATGGAACAAAAACGAATATTATATTCTATCGTTCTAAGAAAGAAACCGGAAGGTCGAGACGTCGAAGGGAGGACCATATTAGAAGGGCTCTTCGATAAGTAGGCGTTGGTGTTTCCCAGGATAGAATCCAATGGCCAATGTTTGTTACTGTGGTGATGAATTAGCGAGTTCCGTAACTCACAGAGTTAGTTAATACAAGGAATTATTGAAAAGTAAACTTGATGATAATTTAGACTTAAAGAATGTTGCTTTTCAAGGCTCTTAAATATCATTTTCGTAGGGTTATGCTCTTTCATATAAAGTGATATGGTCCATGCGTGTGAGACATCTCGTTTGAAATGTACTATCAAAGTTAACGACCTTTCTTTTGCTCTTGATGTAAATTCATCTCTGAGAATCATTATCTTTCCAATTTAGTGGACAACTGTAGTCCGGTGAGAGAGATATTTAAAATCTTCTGGAACACGATTTTTTCTATAAAACGTGCGTATATCATGTTTCGCGAAAATAAAGGCTGATGTAGGCCTATTTTGACCTCTGAACTTATTTGATTTTCCTTGCGAGAAATCGTATTTATTGACATCGAATTAAAGTTAAGCGTGTGCAACCACATATTTGTTTTACTGAAATAAGTTAAATAACATGTTCTGATCATAAACTGCGGTAAGTCAAAGCTTACCCGAATCAAAAGTTTCCTCAGGTGAATCCAGTGGCGGTAGTCACCTTCCTTTCTTGTAGTTTGTTCTCTCTTCAAAGTATACGGTGAGGTATAAAACATTCCATCTGTTGGGGGAACTACCTGTAATAGATTTTATAACGTACACTAATATTAATATATATTTAAGTTTAGCAGACTTATTACACGTCAAGATTCAAGTCTAGCAAACTAGCTCTTGGGTGGAGGCAAGATGGAAAGGTACAAGATAGAACTCCGTACACACATGACTGATTTTCCAGGTTTTTCCTAAATTCTTTAAGCCAAATATTTGTGTATAATCTATAGCAGGGAAAGACTCCTACGCTCCCATCTGTGGAATGTGAGGTTACTATGGTCTCCGAGAACTATTAAGTTTTGTTGAGTAACTGTGGCATGCATGCATTTCTTGAGTTTCCCTGAATATTGAGGTTGCAATTATGCCGGCTTTCAATAGTAGAAAGTTATTGTAGGATATATTTATTTAATTCCGTATGGAACGTCTAGATATCAGTATATACCTAGTCTTACTATAAATACTGTCACAGCTTTTAATGGAGGTTATACGTCCGCTTCTAATCGCCTGCACATTCCCAAAGAGTGTGATGAAACATAAGTTTTAGCTAGTTGAGCTGTAGAAGTGGAAAGTTGTTTGTACTGTGTTCACGGGGGACTAGGGTAAGTATGAAAATCGTGTACCCATGATAGCGTTTCATAAGGTATGAACAGGAGAGATTTTCAATATGCTCTAGAAGCTGCAAATTAGCAAGAGGTTCGAGTATCGCACTATCCAGGGGTTCAATGAAACTGAAATTGTAGAGGACAGCCCAAGTCAAGAAAGAACGCGCACAGTGCAAACTATAGAAGTACTTAATGCAGTGGCGGTACGTGTGCGCGAAAATCCGGTAAGGAGACAGTCAGGGATGCGCTTCAGGTAAACGTGTCATCAGTGTTTATATCTCACACGCTGAGGAGTGACTTAGGACTCGATGATTACAAACGACGCGAAGTACACATCCTGACAAGTGAACTGAAGCTTAGAAGTTTCTCAAATCAAAACGCTTACTTACGCGGTTACGCAGCAAATCATTACCATCTAATCTTGTTCAGTGAAGGAAAAGTTTTCAGTGTTGAGGAGACTTTGAATCTGATGAAAAGGCTCCAAGGTTCCAGAGCATTATTATCCGGCATCAATCATGATGTGCTGAGGTGTGAACTACGAGGGCATAACGGAACTTCATTTCTGTGAAAAACAGTTCTTAATGTTGGTAAAAGTGTACAAGGAGACAGTGCTTGAGAGACTGGTCAAGAACATCAACACCATCCTGTTCCACAGACAGCTGGAGCTTCCAGTAGGGTTCATTCCAGCACATAAAGCTAGAACAACTCAGCAGTGGCTGGAGGCAAATGCTCGTGACTTCATTACGACTTCATATTGGACTTCTGCAAGTCCAAACCTAAACACTTTGAACTACAAATTGTGACCCATGCTTCAGGAAGGGGCTTGCAAGATAAGATATCCTAATATTGACATATTAAAGGGGTCTCTTGTGAAGACAGTTGCAGAGTTTCCAGTTCATCGGAACGGCCAAAGTTACGTATTTTTACCCCTATTTCATAATTTTACCGGGTTTCATCGAGATCTTCTTATTAAAAGACAAATAGCTGAATCACGTATCCAATGGAGAAGGAAGCAGACGTAGCTTTCCAAATCCATATCATGGAGGTATTATTGATGCTTCTGTTGTTGGTTTGTTTCCAATGTTAAAATGACCTCTGATCTACATTGGGAGTATGTTAAAGGAGTTAACAAGAATATTTGTTTCGCGTTTAAGAATATATAGAAAAAGTGTAAACATCTGCTCAAAAGCTACATACGAGTATATGAACGATAAGAAAATCCGAACTAAATGTCCTATCGAGATAAATAATACAAATTATATCATTTAATTCTTGTTAGCCTATTTCCTTTTCAAAATGGAGCTATCTGAAATTCAATATTCATCAGTAAATTATGATTTTTGCCAATCAGTGGCAATATATATAGAATAGTTCTCTTATGGTTAACGGAGACCTTACAAGGATTTAATTTCATATTATTATTTAAACCATAATGAATATTCTAATCTTAGTTGTAAAAGACGAATTTTGCAATGTCGAAATCTAGCAATTTTGCGGTTTAGAGAACTATCGATTGGTTGTTGTTATGCATCATCATCAGTGATATCAGATACAGGTTAATCAGTCTTTTTAAAAACGTTACGATAGGCGATAAGACATTGTGTTGTAACCTGTTCAATAGAGCGAGGTAAAGCAAACAATGGAAACGTAGTCTCCCCGCCACCAAAGATGCCCAAGGCTGTACAGAATAATGTGGGCAAGGGAGATGTTACATGGTTTTACAATAAATATGACCACATCCTCTTGGAGTTTCTGGAGAAGAGGGCAACTGTGAGTCCAGTGAACAATATGAAAACACTCAAAAAGTTCTGGTGCGAGGTGATGTCAAAATGCCCTCAATTGTTCTCGAAGGGACTGCCTGAATCCACAGTCATTGTTGTTGGAGATAAATTAAGAAGATTCAGGGTGCAAATTACTTCTTCACCTCCAAATTCCTGACATTTTCAACTGTGAGTTTAGCATGTTTGGTGATGAAAACATGCCTTCAAATGTAAATGATTGACATTAGAGCACCATGATCAATTATGGTTATAACAATCAATATTGCAAGTAGATACCACAAAAAATAATTAACCGTTTTCTCATTTTTGGATATGAAAAAATAAAATATTCCCCTTGGCCGCGGCACACCAAAAACTCCTGGGATTTCCTAGATAAAAAAATCAATACTGAAACTTCTCCGTAACTTTTCTGGGAATTCCTACCGAAGTTTACTAAATGTTTCACAGTGTACACATACTGGATAGATCCTTTAAATCAAGTTTAGTCTTGTAATTTGGTGTAAGTGTATCCTTTTTTCAGTGTACGGGTTTAGCTCCTTAACCATTACACAACTTTTCACAAGAACTAGAGCTACAAACAACGCCCCAAATAGCATAGTATGCCCCAAATATTACCCAATATTCATTGAATTTCCATACATATCACTAACTTTTAATCCAATTTTCACTGCAAAACGTTGTTCCTGATGAGGCTATGAGATATAGGTTATTTTCTTCTGTTTAACGCCTTGTTTTAATTAACAAATATTTAAAAAAGTATTTTATAACGTTAATATTATTTATATCTTCAAAATATCACAGTAACAGCATATCATCTATAAGACGGAGAGTTATTTCCAATGAATCGAAAACCTCCCTTTAAAAATTGTTTAATTAAAGTTAAAAATGTGAATATACTTACATACTGGACCATTGAACATAAGTGAAGATTTATTTTGTCATTGCTATAGTAACATGGAGTTTATTGAATAATAATTTTAATATAGGCAAAAGTTCAGTATTGTTACCATATTATTACAATTATATTTACATGGGACGCAATTGTGCGAGAAGGGAGAGTTTATTTACAGATTGGTCTAAATAAAAGGAAGAGAAAGCTGTGTTTGGTCTAGTAAATAAGTGCATTGAAGAGGAAAATCTCTCTGAATCTGTTTCAATATTCGCAGCAGATAAATTGCGAACGTCTTTATGTAGCCCTTAAATATGCTTTTAAGCTAAACTCGTGCAATCTATTTATTTTAACCGACTCTTATATGCTATAAGTAACACTTTTCAAAACCTCTCCATTTGTAATCATTACTCCCTACGGTTATATTAACAGAATGAGGTAGCATCGGTCAAATTATATATCTTAAGGCTCATGATCGCTTAAAATTGAACAATCCTACAGACTAATGTGCAAAGCCAGCTGTCCAAATAAGACATTAGAGAAACGTATCTTTTTCCTAAACTGATCTTTTACCGAGAGTGAAGAACAGAAGGACTAGGTAATGCCTCAATTAGTCTGACCATTACATAGGTTACGTGTAGATTTAAATGAACGGTCACCGTGGTTCAGGTCTCACTAAGTTCTATTGAATCGACTTAGTTCACCTGACATTACCTCTATAGAACTTGTTAAACATTATTATCCAGTGGTCGTTTTCGTAATTGTTCTGCCCAACATTTAACCATATTTTCTTCCTATGTATTCATTACATCTAAGTTCGTAATGCCTTATATTATGGGTTTACAGAAATTAGTAAAGTCTTTTCAACCTAATATTAATATCCTAATAAACCATATCAGAGCTAAAGTGGCTATATTAATAATCTATCTTAAACAAAAATAATACCCAATCATAAAAAAAACATCAAAATAAATGTCTAATTTTTGAAACAAACAATAAACGGAGGACAACGTAGGACAAGTTTAAGTTTTAGGTACTTCAAAAGTATAAGTGAAATATAAAATTTCAGCTTATCCTATAAGTAATGTATTTTTGTACCGTGAGGAAAAGAACGATAACTTACCTGGAACACTACCGTTAGTTAGGAAAATAGTCTCCATTGGACTCCAGTTGATGAGTCTTCATTTGAAAGAAGTCACCGGTTTTGGAGGCAAAGCCATTTGTTACTGTTCGTTGCACGTCATCCTCATTTTACAGTGTTTCCCCATAAAGATGGTTTTGCAGGTTGCGAGAAAGACAGTAGTCTGTTGGTGCAAGATCTGGTGAAAACGCCGTGCGGGGAAGTTTCTCCCAGCCACATTCCTCGATCTTAGCACAGGTCATTCTTGCCGTGTGAGGATGCGCGTTATCACCGTAGATGAGCAGACTCTTGAGAATAACCAGAGCAGGAGGTTCCTTCAAAAATGCAGTCCATACACAGAATATCAACTTGAAGAGGATCATCTGGATCAGACGACGATGACGATTCAATGACACTGGTCTGGGTGGCCATATCAGGAGCAGGCCAGCTTTCACGAGAATAGTTTTATTATGAACAGCTCGTAAACGATACGCCACCAATGACAACCCCAATAGAAAGAGCATTAAAATACAGTACGAAGGTTTTCATGCAAAAAGTCTTTGAAAAACGTGCTTAAAACAATTGGGACTTACCAGAGAAAAACAATAAGAGGTCACACGAGAAATACAAAAGAAGTAACTGCTGTCATATTGTTCAACCTGGCTGGACGGGAAATGATCATATGACACACTAGCTGCCTCCCTCCCTGGATGCTGATGCCATCTAGAGGAGTTTTTTGTTATCTTACTCACAATAGTGGGGGGTGGCCATATCAGAAACATGGCCATATCAGGGACACCCACCTTAATACTTATTTTCGGAGGGGAAGTGAAATTGTTAGGTGGCTAAATGACTAGAAATCACGAACGACATAAATTTTCATATGTATTTTATATACTCTATGGTTTGAAATTACAATGTAGCATAACCATCTATTAATATATTATTGTTAGTTTCATATATCATCAGTGAACATTAAATATTGAGGTCATGCGTTGTATTCTTGTGCGGGACAAATAGTGTTTAATAATTACTTACGAAGTACCGCTATAATAATATGAATATTATTATAGTAATGTGTGACGTAATATGTACATTATTATTTAGTGAAAGAAATGGCTAATTACACATTATGACAAAACTTGTGATGTGTTAATCCAATTGTTATTTATGTAAACAACCTAACGAATTATGAACGTATTGATTATATTATCTTAGTGTATATTAGTGGATATCTGAACGATAATAAACTAGTATTAAAGTTATTGGTGATCTCTTACAGAATGTGTAATGGACAAATGCTTAGAAATTAAGTTGTGGGCTAAAGTAGACATACTTCCCCGGTCTGAAATCAACCAAAGCTAACTTAACGTAAAGCTAGGTCATCTCAAATAAGGAGTAACGGGTCTTCTTGAAAAAATAACACCTGTCGGAAGAATTAAAAGGAAGAGAATTTTGGATGGACCTACGCGGACGCTTGCTGTTTCAAGGGTCTACCGGTTACTGAATTTTGTGCATTGAATTTTTTGCACAATATGTCCTAATAAAGTCAGTGGCACTTACCATTCCATTGATCTACTTCATTATAAAAGGTGAAAAAGAACATTTACACAGGTCTTTGTAGTTGCGTTAAATAAAAGGCTGTCACTGACATTGCTCAGATCTTTTCTCTCATTCTTTACCGCTTATTGAAACTAACTTTTGTGAATTTATTTAGAAACTGACTTCTGATTCTAATTGAATGTGAACAAGTATTAAAACGAACAAAAGTTAACTGTTACAAAGTGTATAAGAAATCAGATACCTACAGTAGTTTAATTCCATTACTACGACCCTAGATTAACGTGTATGGTGTCAAAGAACTCGTGAGTTTGCTCTCAAAGTGGCTGTAGTGAATGTCAGGTAATATGTCACGTGCAGATGAAGAAAGTCCTTTCAAATAAAAATAGTTTGTTTTCTCTACCTAAAAATAATTTCCTCTAGTCAGTAAACAACTTAGGATCATGTTAAACTCCACGAAAGTGTAGAAAATGCACTTAAATTAGATACTTTTGACTGTCAAATACTGGTTTAGACAAACAAGTCATGTTGGTAGCTGGAAACAGGTGAAGTTGGGTCTTACTCCGAACGCTGAGCATAATTGCTCAGTACCTAAACGCATTGCATAAAATAAGACAGTTTTCATAGTTTTCTGGTTAGACACTAATTGGCCCCCGATTTTTTCTTCTTGATATAATATAATACATTTGCTATTGGTAGTCTACGTACGTGTTCAATAGAATTTGGATGCCATTTATAGCTTTTAGGCAATTCGTCGCGTGATAATTGTTTGATCCTATGTCACCAATATCGAAAATTGACTTTTTACTGGAAATGTGTTCTATGCCCTGTACTTTTTCAATATCCAGTAAGAGTTCTAATTAATTCCTGTAGGAAATACGAAAACCAAAGAAAAGGTTTATTCTATGTCGCCCAAAGTTACAGAAAAACTCATTCTGTTTAATCTAAGTCAGTGCCTAATAAGCTGTCCGTGATTAGTGTTGTTCTATGTCACTGGAATTTTGTACTTGCGTAATTTATATTTTTTGTCCTAGGCAATGTGATTCACTCTACATGTCACCAGTACCTTTTACAAGAAAAAAAAAGTTGTGAGAGGAGCTGCATTGAAATCTTTTAATGGAAATATAAGTAATGACGCTAATAAGTGGTGGGTTTTATTGTAACTGTTTTTGTCA
This sequence comes from Lepisma saccharinum, assembly GCA_022664845.1. Classification (NCBI taxonomy): domain Eukaryota; kingdom Metazoa; phylum Arthropoda; class Insecta; order Zygentoma; family Lepismatidae; genus Lepisma; species Lepisma saccharinum. Next base: position 3,773 of record JAGDQP010018357.1, on the reverse strand, counting down.
AACAAAACATGTTCTTTTAAGTGGAGTGCTTTGTAGATACAAGGAAGAATATTAGATCTATTACAGATTGGAGGATGTTTCAAATGTTGTTGATGATAATGAAATGGACTCAAATACCACTTTTAGCTTAGATACACTCAATGACAGCGATGTGAAGTTGTGGACCCTGACTATGTCCAAAGTAGTAGAAACGATGAGGATGACCAGTCTGCTGGACCTTCTAACAGCTGCCAGAAATTGACATCATGTGTACTTGTTTGAGAAAATCTGACGTTACTTTCAAAATAGGTAGAACGGAAATATTCTCCTCCATCAGGCTTAAATATGAGACCTTTTCCTTCCACCAAGACTGAGAAAAATGTTGCATTACTATTTCTAACTCGGTATTGAAATAACGTAATGCGTTGAAAGTACCGTCAAATTCGATAAAAAAAATGATCATGAAAGAGATTCGATCTTAAAGTCCCTGGATAAACTCAGTTGTGAAAATAACCAGGGACCGTAAGACCCAATATTTGCTAGAATCATCACAAAGAAGCTCCAGACGTCTTCGATGTTCTACGGAATATCTATAAAGGCAATTTTAATTTTACTTTTATTTAATTTAACTGGCATACCAGAGTTAAGAAAATAATACCAAGTATCCTATTCAGTGAAATCCAATTCAACATGTACGTAGACTTGTAGTGAAAGTCCCATTGCTTTGCTTTTGAGCAGGCACACCTTTTAATCCTGTTGCAATCTTTAATAGTACTGTTATTGTTCTTTTGTTCAATTTTCTTTGTTTTTTCCTTACTATAAACATTTAGTTTTCAACACAAGACAAGACAGTGTTTCTCAGCTTCATTTTCTTTATACTAAGCAGATAGCCTGTGAAAACACTTTAGTGTCTTTGTAAAATAAGATAATAATGGAAAGATAAATGGTGATTTAAAAAAAATACATTTAGTCCTATGGTGCCTGCGAAGGCTGACATGCATTTTCCTGCTTGTATTCATGGATATTTCAATTTAAAGTAATATAAAGAACCTGAAATTCTAAATATTATGCGCACTTTGACAATACTTTCGTCAATACTGAAGTACAATCGCGGTTTTGTATGACAGAATAATTTTTGAAACCTTGTAAAACTCATCCTATGTTTTCATAAAATTATTCTGTCAATTCTTTGTTTCTATAATTCCTCTGCAACTGTACAAGACCGGATTTCTTTTTCTTAAGGATATGATCTACAGTGAATGTACTATCATATTATATCAGCAATGTTTTATAATTCTGAACGGTTTTGCGACAGTCGAAGAAATAAACTTCAATTCACTCTCCTGTAAAAAAGAGGTAAGTTGACAGAACAAAACACTTTTCACGCGACGAATTATAGCTCAAGCTAGAGTAGAGCTAGAGCAGAGCTCTATACCAACATCAATCTCGTGTGACTGAGAATTACTCTGGATAAACCTCGGTCAAGGTGATAGAGCTCTGGACCTACAGAACGCGAAGTTAATGCTCTACCAACTGAGCAACGACCGCTCGGTACATGTTTAATAGAATGTATGCTATTCGTTAAAGAACCATTTTCTTATTTCACACAAAACATTAAGTTATTACTGTATTAAATTAGTGTGTTTCATTATCTCATAACGGAGAGAAATCTGCCCTTTCAAATAGATGTTGATATGGCGATGACATTATAACCAATATTTTCTGAAGGACTCAAAGTAGTTCCATACTTGTTCAAGTACTTGAGTTGTATAATTAATAAGGTATTCATGATTTTTTTTTAAATGTCATTGTTATGGTCATTTATTTTAATTATAATGTATCAGTCATCTTACCCTAAATGAATGGGCATCTCACACTGATGTGCTGCGTAAGATGCACATTTTGATCTGTCAGTTTAAGGTTGATGTAAAACAAAGATTTCCAACAAAATATGGCAGCAGTATCTCGGTGTATATATAATGTATTTTTACCGTTGCACGAAATCTCAATGCTGCTCCTACAAATTGAAGCCGGGAGAGTTCAAACTTTCAGGGAAGAAAGTTCATAACCAAATCAAAAGTTCTATCCTTGTCGATTTTCTTTCTTGTTCATTATTGGAAAAGCTTCATTTTTTATAGGTTTGGATATCCATAACAAAACGAAGCTATTTCAACAATGGATAAGGAAATAAAAAATGGCACAGATATAACTCTTGAATTGGTTATGAACTTTCATCCCTGAAAGTTTGAACTCTGTCGGCTTCAGTTTGTAGGAGCAACATTGAAATTTCCTGCAACGATAAAAATACATTAGACATATACGGAGATAGTGCTGCCATCTTTTGTTGGAGATCTTTGCTTTACATTTATCTTAAAGGCTCATATATCTGTTGTGTATACCCGTAGCTTCATGTACTTCTTCCGTAAGATTATGATTGTTCAATATATATTTGTGCAAAATTTTCCCTGTTCTTTTTGTCATCAGAATAACTTCACAATGGCACCTAGACCAAAATGTGTGACACCTTCACTCAATCCACGATATAGTTAACTGTAGTGTACGAGAAGAATGAGATTAAATTTTATTAGGTGAATTTGCATTAATTCTTTGATATGGTAACTATGAATAAAATTGTTAATAGCAATGTTTTGTTCATGTTGCGACGCTTATTATAGAGCTGGTCTATTACGACAAAAACAAAGCTAAATGAATATTTGATGTGATTAAGTTGGATCATGGTATAGATCAGTTTAAGCTAAATGATAATATATTTATCAAGAGTAAATACATATTATTTATCGTAATAGTAGTTGCATCCATCTCAGTCCTATTGATAGCTAACGTTCCCAGTACAAGGAGGCACGACTAGGTTGTAACAAGTGCATAGTAAATATGCCACTACTAATTACAAATATGCTAGTAATCGTAAGAATAATGCGTTGACCTTGCAGTGTTTCCATTGTTTTAGCTAATACCTAGCGATGGTACCGAGACCAGGACTGGTCTATCTCGTCTCCGTCATCTCTCAATTTCGAGACTGAGACTAAAATCTAGGAATCGAAATGGAGACTTATTTCTCGAAACGAGACGAGACTATCGTCTCGAGTAAGATGAAAATCTTAAAGTAATTTTAATTTGTGTTAATGCTTTTGTTTATGAACTTTTTTATACTAGAGAGAATCATGTAACAATGATTAATTTTATATAACATATTATATTGTAGTTTAAAAATGTGACGAAGTTATCAGTACCAATTATTCCCTGTTGTTTATCAGCTTACTTAGTTACATACGTTATGGCTTACGGTACTCGGAAGTTCATCGTAGCAGTAACAAACTTTCTGCATAGGAATATATCCTGAGCAAGATCAAGTTAGTTTTAATCATAAACACCTGTTGTTTGTCTAAATGTGTTGGAGATTGATGCAGAGAAGGATAAACACAGAAATGATTTTCATCCTTATGTCTTTCACTTCTGTTAGCACTGTGTCATTCATATCATCCTCTGCTAGACTGATTCCGTAAAGACTGTAAAGTATACGTCAAAAAGTCAAACTGTGTAAATGTAAAGGTAGACCTTTGATTACGCCAATTACTTATCTTTAAAAATAGGGTTGAAAAATTATTAAAAGTTTAAACAGTAACTTAGAACAACAGATAGAGACAGTCTAATGTTCATCTTATTTTTTCTAAGTGTAGAAAAGATGTTGTGAGGTTTCCCTGCAGGTACTTTATTAGCTTATGGAGGCTGAACTGTACACAAAATAACTGTATTGTTTTTATAGAAAAATATAC